>PISW01006899.1:0-100050 GCA_004023785.1 Mungos mungo
ATCTTGATGAGGTCCCAGTAGTTCATTTTTGTTCTTGATTCCCTTGTCTCTGGGGATGTGTCGAGGAAGAAATTGCTGCGATTGAGGTCTAGGAGGCTATTTCCTGCTTTTTCCTCAAGGGTTTTTATGGTTTCCTGTCTCACATTCAGATCCTTTATCCATTTTGAGTTTATTTTTGTGAATGGTGTCAGAAAGTGGTTGTGGAGAGACGGGCACCCTCCTACACTGTTGGTGGCAATGTAAACTGGTGCAGCCGCTCTGGAAAACAGTGTGGAGACTCCTCAAAAAACTATCGATAGAACTCCCCTATGACCCAGCAATAACACTGCTAGGGATTTACCCAAGGGATAAAGAAGTGCTGATGCATAGGAGCACATGTACCCCAATGTTCATAGCGGCACTTTCTACAATAGCCAAATCATAGAAAGAGCCTAAATGTCCATCAACTGATGAATGGATCAAGAAGATGTGGTACAGGCAGAGAAGGATAGATACCATATGTTTGCATTCATAGGTCTAACAGGAGAGACCTGGCAGGGGACCATGGGGAGAGGAAGGGGGAAAGAGTGGGGATGAGTGAGGGACACAGAATACTGGAGACGAACCATGGACTGAAAGGGGAGGGGGAGGGGGGAAGAGGGTGATGGTCATGGTGGGGGGCACTTGTGGGGAGAAGCACAGGGTGTTATATGGAAACCAATGTGACAATAAACTATTAAAAATTAAAAATAAAAAATAAACATACTTTTAAATATTTATTTATTTACTTATTTACCTGGGGAACTAGCTATTTTATTGTGTTTATTCAAACTACATACATTATTTTTTATAGTTTATTGTCAAGTTGGTTTCTGTACAACACCTAGTGCTCTTCCCAGCGTGTCCTCCTCCGTGACCATCACCCCCCTTCCCCTTTCCTCCTCCCCCTTCAGCCCTCAGTTGGTTTTCAGTATTCAAGAGTCTCTCATGATTTGCCTCCCTCCCTCTCTCTAATTTTTCCCCTTTCCCCTCCCCATTGTCCTCTGTTAAGTTTCTCATGTTAGACTTATGAGTGAAAACATATGATATCTGTCCTTCTTTGCCTGACTTATTTCACTTAGCATGACACCCTTGAGGTCCATCCACATTGCCACAAATGGCCAAATTTCATTCTTTCTCATTGCCATGCAGTATTATTTTTGAGAGAAATAGAGCATGAGAATCAAAGGAGCCGAGAGAGACGGAGACACAGAATCAGAAGCAGACTCCAGGCTCTGAGCTGTTAGCACACAGCCTAACAAAGGGCTCAAACCCATGAACTATGAGATCATGACCTGAGCATACGTTGGCCACTTAACCAACTGAGCCACCCAGGCACTCCAACTGGTCTTTCTTTTATCAGAAGCCAATAGTCCCAGGTCTTATCTCTTCTTAACATTGTATTGCTCCTCTTGCTGTCCCCTCTTTCCTGTATCAGCAGTCTCCACGCTTTTCCAGATTAAGCCTGACAGCTTTGTAAACATGTTCTAGTATTGTCCTCTATAAACAAAATGAAACAAAACCCCACATCTCTCCTGGCCATCAATCTCTTTGCAGATCCATTTTCTCTACCCCTTCATGGCTATGTTTCTCTAAATAGTTATATACAAGGGTCTTCCACACTTTCACATCTTCCATTTGCTCCTCAACTGACCACAGTCCAGTGTGTGTCTTTCCTGCTTCTTGAAAATTATTCTTTTCAAGATAGTCTCCATATTGCTCTACAATGGTTGCTTTTTGGTTTTCACCGCATTGCAACTGGCCCTGCTAACAAACTATTTCTCTTGGCTTCTGTGACATCACTCCCTCTTGGTTCTAGGATATTTTTGTGTGTGTTGAGGTTCCCTACTTACTGTTTAGGGTTCTCTTCATCTACTCCACCTTTAAGTGGTAAAGTTGAAGAGCCAAATCTTGGATCGTTTACTCTTCTCCCTTAAAATTAATTCTATCTGTAGAAGACAGCCTCCATTTGCAAGGGCTCAGGTCATATCTCTATGACTCTGAGTGCATTTCACCCTCACTGAAGTTTCTCCCAATAAATCTCTCGCATGTCGAATCCATCCTGTAATCTACTCCTTAAAGACCTGAACTAACCCAAGAGATGGGAGGGCTATTTATTTGTCCTCAACAAAGGTATGATTACTCACAGCTTAAGAAAACACCATTGGAATCTTAGTAAAAGAGTGGACTTTAGGGACCTTTCATGGTGGGGGCCTGGGGAGGCGGGCTGCTACAGCTTGACTGAAATGACAGGGGCAATGTGAGTCCCCTTTACTCACACACTCTTGTGCAAGGAACACAACACATACTGGTGAGCCATACAGACACCAGTGAGCAGGTGCAGCCAAGGCAAACACACATTTGGAAGGAAGAAATAATTTTTCCGTGTACTGGGTTTTAAGGCATCATTGGGGAGAACAACATATGTGCCTTTGAAAATACAAAGCAGCTGAAATCTGGGTGCGACAGGGAGCACAGATCACTGTGAGGCTCTAAATTTAAGATGTTGGGGCCACACCTGGATGGTTGGTGGCAGAGGGAAAAACAATTGTTTCTTCATGGGGAAGCCATGACTCAAACAAGACCTACCAATTAAGGTTGCCGCCACAGCAAATTTCCTAAACGTTCAGCAAGGCAGCAATATGCCTGTGTGTCAGGCTGAGGAGAATTAGAAATTGAAATCTAATTTCTTTGGACTTGTAGCTTGCAAAAACAAAATGTCTGAAACTAATCTAAATAAACTGACTTCTAGGGATGCCTGGGTGGCTCAGTCGATTAAGTACCAGACTCTTGATTTTGGCTTAGGTCATGATCTTGGATTTCATGAGTTTGAGTCCAGGGTTGGGTTCTGCCCTGAGAAGGAGAGTAGCCTGCTTAGGATTCTCTCTGTCCTTCTCTCTCTGTCCCTCCCCTACCCATTTTCCTGCATTCTCTCTCTCTCTCTCTCTCTCTCTCTCTCTCTCTCTCTCTCTCTCTCTCTCCCCCCCCATCTCTCAAAAAGAAATAAACTAAAAAAAAAGAAAGAAATTGACTTGTAAGGTGATTTAAGTCTTAAACTCCAATGTCTCTGTGACAGTCATGATAATAGGAGGGGCTGAGCATTGAAAGTTTAAATTCAATCATGGAAATGCCTCTATATTTTATTGTTGTAGTGTCTTAATGTTGTCACTGGATATCTTTGCAGAACCACTGATGGACTACCTTGCACATGACATTTGGGATACAGAGTAGAATATGAAGTGTTTCTAAGTTTTGGATCAGAATAGCCCTGAAGTCATTTTAGTTATTGTATTCAGTCCCCCTTCAGGGAGTCAGGCGGGCAAATTCATGCTGCCCCCCTCCCGGGTTTCCAGGGAATACCTAAAGGAGTTAACATTAAGAGGCCATGTTGACGTTAGGACAGTGGGCTTGTGACGCAGGAGTAGGGTTGTTTTGGTTGACTGTCCCTTCACCCACAATGGAAGGCCACACCTGAGTCACCACAGGCTTTTACGCTAACTTCAACACTGTTGTGGGGAGGGATGTAAAGACAGGGGTGAACAGTCACTATCCTCCTTTGGCGTTTGTTTCATGTGAGGGGAAATTTCAAAGTAAGACTTCTGGTTTCTCTCCATTACTCTCATAAATTCTTTTCATTCTTGTTACATGTTATCTAAGTGACAGTGATTTGCAAGACCTTGCATAGCATCTGACATGAGAAGTGAAAGCACGAGTTTAAAACAAGGCTTCCTGTTGTTTTTTTTATTTCTTTAAACAATGTACCGGAAAGGAAGAAGTCATGTTTGGGGACAATTGCCGTGGCATTTGGGAATAAAGGGGTTTTGTTTCCCTGAATTGCTGGGAGGTATTTTGAGACAGTTTTTGCTATAGTATTATCTGAAGTCACCTGTGATCCCACGGAGAGAGCCAATATCTCGGGAGCCCAGTTTGATGGCAGTTCAAAGTGGCCGTGACACAGAATGATTGCCTTGGTCTAAGGAGCGACAGGGACACAAATTAATGTGTAGCCTCAGATTGCCTCAGTATGTAGAGACAAGATCATCTCAATAAATAGCCATCAACTGCCCACGTGCCCATATTTTCTTGGCCAATATTAGCGATAGCAATAGAACATTCCTACGCTCTTGGCTTTAAAAATCAACTAGACGTAGCAACTACTCCACCTGTTGGTATCCATGGTTATAATTCCAGAGTAGCTACTTTGATACAGAACTCATGTCACCGACTTCGTTTCTAAATCTCCAGAAGGATTGAAATTTGAATAATTTCACAAAAAGCCACCATCCGATTTCCCAGCTTCTCTCCTAAACTGACCCTCTGGGTTTCCACCAGAGTGGGAATCTTTCTTTACCAAACACTGTGCGAGACAACTCTGGGATATCTGGAAGGGTCTTGACCTCTCAGTAATTGAAACCACCACGATGTCAGAGGTGCAGAGAGAGTGACCTGAAGTGGCACCTGAGGTCCAAGAAGACTGCTGTGTTCTGAAGGGGGGCCCCAGGGTCCTTAGTAGTTTAATGGCAGTGATATTTTTAGATCAACAAAGTGTTCCATGAAGTGAAGACCACTTCTCTTTATCATTTTCCAGACAGTGTGTTCTTTAACTCATCCTTCAGGATGAAATAAATGCCTGTCTACGGCCATATCACCCTGAATGTGCCTGATCTCATCAGGATGAAATAAATGCCTTCTTCATCTGTATGAGCCACACATGGGTATGAATAAGGATAAATTTGACATCCCAGAGGTTATGGTTTATGGCTTCTGTTTATAAAAAATATCTTTGAGGAAGGAAGACGTTACACAGCATTACAGGTTTCCCATGTGTGCTATCATTAGAGAAGAAACTCTGCACAAATTTTATTTTCTTTCCTTTTAAAATAACATGTTTCTGGGGCACCTGAGTGGCTCAGTCGGCTGAGTGACTGACTTCGGCTCAGGTCACGATCTCGCAGTTCGCGGGTTCAAGCCCTGCACTGAGCTCTGTGCTGACAGCTAAGAGCCTGGAGCCTGCTTCCAATTCTGTGTCTCCTTCTCTCTCTGCCCCTACCCCATTTGTGCTCTGTCTCTCAATAATAAATAAATGTAAAAAAATTTTTTTAAATAAAAAATAAAAATAACATATCTTAAAGAAGGGGAATTGCAGAGGATATTTTATTTGTTTCTGCAAGTTAACAAAGTGAAATCGACCAGTTTTAACGCACATCCCATTTAGCACTATTCCCCCCAAATCTCAGTTTCTCCCTCCCAAGTGTCATATGATGCTGTGCTCACCTTGGACACCAGGCTGAGGCTGAATCAGGTTGCAAGATTCACTCGTGTACGCTCACCTAGAAATGTACCTAACTGGTCTACGGCCATACCACCCTGAACGCACCCGATCTTGTCTGATCTCAGAAGCTAAGCAGGGTCAGGCCTGGTTAGTACTTTGATGGGAGAAATGTACCTAACTGGCTGTCCCTTAGGTACAGGTCAACTTCGAATGGTGCGGGAACTGGAAACCCAAGAAAATGTGTAAGAAGACAACCTCAAGCACTTACCTGGGCAGGTGTCGGCCCATTTTTAAGCATGTCTTGATGTGGTCAGTTACACAGCTGGTTAGTGCAGAGTAAGAAGCCTCTACACCCGGACCCCACGCGGATCAGAGAACTTCCCGAAGACGCACAGGGTGCCTGCCCCAGAAGGCAGGGCAGCCCAGGTGGAGGCGGTGGATCCACTGCATTCCCTTCAGAGGAGGCCCCTTGAGAGAAGATCGGAGAAAAGTTGAGAGTTCCGCTGGGCCAGGCCCAGCCACCCCTCCAGCTCTCGGGGCTTCGTCTCCACTTTGTGATTTCAGTAAAAGGGCACACGCTTCACCCTATTTATTCTCAATATGGCAACCTTCCCCACTGCTATTTTGATTAAGGACTTCGGTGGAATCAACCTTTACAGGTACGGACCTCACTAGATAAAGCTGCTCAGTGGCTCAGCTTTCTATCACGTTCAATGTCAAATTCCAGAGCTCGACTTTTCCCTGTGCTGCTCCTCTCCCTAACACAGTCTAGGCAAACCCAGACCCCCACCAATTCAGGACTCTGACCACCACACCTGCCCCGGGTTCCCAAATGTCAGGGGCTCTTCCTCGTAAAAGCCTGACATTCACAGTCAAGGAATGAGGCTCCTCATGGCATTATTTCTGCTCTCACTTCCCCCTCTCGTCCCTACCTCCTCCGCTACCAGATCTCTGCCCCAGACTCACGGATCCATCTGTGGCCCCTCAAGCATGGGCCCCCTCTCTCAGACAGGGGCAGAATCATGGCGGTATGGCTCGTGCCCTGCCTGGTGTCGTGAAGCTGACACACGTGCAGCTCTGAGCCTGCGGGCACCCCTTCTCGGACGAGGCGATTCAGGGGCTGAGTACGCCTGTCCTGTGCGCTGGCCCCCATGGTTGGGCTGTGCAGGTCCCCTCTCCTGGGGTGGGACCGGGGCCCGTTCCTCCTGGGGAGGCTGAGGTTGAGTGGCATGTGCTTCTCTGCACCTCTGAGGGTGATGGTCCCACAGGGCTGGCTGCTGGCGGGGGCGGGGGGTGGGGCAGGGTCACAGCGGGTGTCCACAACAGTTTCTGGGCTCTTGTGACATGTTCCACGACCATGACCCTAAAAGCACACACACCACAACCATCACACTAACAGCATACGTGCCACATTCATCATTTTCAAAGCACAGCCCGTAATAAGCTAGTGCTCGGGGACTTCAGGCACGAAGGACCAAAACGGGTTTGGTGTAAAGTGTGTCCTCTCTCCTCTCTTATGATTTTTTTTTAATATTCTCAAAGCTTTAGGCTGTGGGCACAATACATGTCCAGTGATTTCTAATTTTCTGTGCATGCACGCGCATGTGGAAAACCCAGCATATATTAAATACTCAAACAATCTAAATCTAGAATTTAACCAGATCGGGTAATACTTGGAGCCCACACTCCACGCAAAGGCAAGTTAAGCTTATGAGTGAAAATTACACATCTTTATTTTTGAGCAGGGCCTCGTCAGTTTAGGAACAAAAGTTTCAATGAATTAAAGAGTGACATTACTTTTGAGGAGCTTGGGTGGCTTACTTGGTTAAGCGTCCAACTTGGCTCAGATCATGATCTCGTGGTTTGTGGGTTTGAGCCCTGTGTCCAGCTCTGTGCTGACAGCTCAGAGCCTGGAGCCTGCTTCGGATTCTGTGTCTCCCTCCCTCTCTCTCTCTCTCTCTCTCTCTCTCTCTCTCTCTCTCTCTGTTCTGCCCCCCCCCCACTCATGCCCTATCTCTGTCTCACTCTCAATAAATAAATAAGAAATAAATAAATAAACGTTAAAAAAAAGAAGAGAGAGAGTGACATTACTTTTGTCTGTGTTTCTGAGCCAATGTGGAGTTTTGATTATACTGCGCAAATCTTAGTATTGATCTTTTTGGTGAAAATCAGAATGCCTTTTCTCATACATTTTCAGCGTTAAGTGATGACTGTCTAAAGCATGTAGATAAACAGCGATAATAGAAAGCAGTGATATTTAGACTGAGAAGGCAGTGGTTTCTAGTTTCTCCAGAAACATTTAAATTTAATTTTGTAATTTCTATGGAAAATAATCAAAAACTTCTAAACAATCTACAATCCAAAAGCAAATATCTGATCCCATATTGTATACAAAGCCAAAGGCAAGGTAAGTTCATCAGCATGCATTAAACATCTTTGTCTTTCAGGGGTTTTTCATCATTTTAAGAACAAGAGTTCAGGAAGTTTAAATAGTACAGCTACTGGGGGCCTGGTTGGCTCAGTCGGTTAAGAGACTTTGGCTCAGGCCATGATCTTACGGTTGGGTTTGTTAGTTCGAGCCCTGCCATGGCTGTCTGCTGTGAACACAGTCTGCTTTGGAGCTTCTGTCTGCCTCTCTCTCAGCGCCCCCATGCTTCCCTCCTTCTCAAAACATAATAAATAAATTTTAAACAGCTACCTGCTTCATGTTTCTGAGCCTCTGTGAATTTTTTATTATCATATGTTTATGAGAATATTAATCACTTTTGTAGTGGAATTCGTAACTGACTTTTATATGTCTTTAACTTGAAAGATTACTGCCTAAAGCATTTAAAGATAAGAAGCCAGGATTTTGAGGCCCCTGGGGACTCAGTCAGTCCAGCTTTGGACTCTTGACTTCAGCTCAGGTCTTGATCTCAGGCTGGGAGATGGAGCCCTGAGTGGGGCTGGGCGTTGCTGACCTACGGAAGCCTGATTGGGATCCTCTGTCCCTCTCTCTGTGTCCCTTGCGAGGATGGCCTCTCTCTCTGTCTCTCTGTCTCTCAAAATAAGTAAATAAACTTAAAAAGAAAAGAAACTAGGATTCTGTAAAAGACCAATTCTTTGTTTTGTACTACTGATTCTGTATGCTCGCCATAAACTACAGATGATTAACATGTTTCACTGAAGGTGTTGTGATTAATTAAAAATACAGCACCTACAAAGGCAGCCAGGTGCTGGACGCTGATCAGCTCGTCGTTCCCACCTTCTACATTTTCTCTCCTTTCCTTTTCTTTCTTCTCTATTTCCTTCCCTTTCTGTAAAAGAGTTGATGGCTTACCACCCCCCATCCATAAGGTTCCCTAAGTGAACCCAACCACGCAGGATCCCTCTCCTTCCTCTTACCTTGCCTCTGCTCCGCTTCCCTGGGGCTCCACCTCTACTCTGCCTATGACTTTCCTGTTCCCATTAGCTTCCCATTCTTCTGGCCAAAGAAGAGGGACCAGTTTTGCAGCCTTTGTGGGTGTGTTTAACTCCTGCAGCTGTCAGTGCACACGCCCAGCAGGGTGAACACCGCATGCCCCCCCCCCCAAGTCCTCCATCAACGCATCCCCCATCCCCTCAACCCCTACAACACCCCACCCTGGCACCCCATCAGCCAGCATCCCCGGGTTCCAGGAGATCAGACGTGCACCACTGGAGCCCACCCAAGGGGGTTTTAGGCAGAAAAAGCTGAGAAATGCTGGAGTGGGCAGGCTTGTGCAGGAAGTGCTTCCTGAGCACCCTTTGTTCTGAGACGCTGCTGGTTCTTTCCCCGGAGTTCTTAGGTTTTCCAGGTTCTACCTGTGATGTTAAAAGAAAAAGGGAGTTTTGCAAAAGTGCGGCATAATGGAACGTGAACGCATGCTGGCCAAATTTCCACAAAAGTATTGGTCTACTTGATGGATAGTTTTGAAAAATGATTTCAAGTAAGTGCATCCAACGACTTCTTCCGTGTGGATCTACACATCTGTTTTTTCTAAGACCTCATTAAGACCGACTATCAAAATAAGCTAAACCAGAACCAAGGTTTTAAAATACAGGGAAGTCAGGGCACCTGGGTGGCTCAGTGGCTAAGTGACAGACTTCGGCTGAGGTCAGGATCTCACTGTCTGTGAGTTTGAGCCCTGTGTCTAGCTCTATGCTGACAGCTCAGAGCCTGGAGCCTGCTTCAGATTCTGTGTCTCTTTTGTGTTTCCCTAAATCTCTGCCCCTCCCCACTCACTTTTTGTCTCTCTAAAAAATGAATAAACGTTAAAAAATTTTAATATAAGAAATTATTTCTAGCATTTCAATCACACTTAAAATATCAGTATGCTTGTAATCACTTAGAATGGAATAATCAGGTTTTTCATGACAGCAGTAATTAATATAAAGTAACTTTAAGGAAAAGAAAAGCAAGGTTGGAGGGAGTTCAGGGAGAGAAAGGGACATAAAAGTAGAAATATTTCCAGTTTCTCTTCTTCCTTCGTGTACAGGCTGGTTGCTTCCTCTGCCTGGTCAGTCCCCTTCCTTCACCTGGACAAGCTCTCCTCAAGGTAGAGCACAGAGAGGTGTCCTGACTGCTTAGTTGTACCCCCCACCCCAGCCATGTTTTTCCACAGCACCATCTGCCTCCAGCTGTCACCACATGGCCCCAGGGATATGCAAACCCATTTCATATCTCCGTCAGTAATGGTGACCCCCATCCGTCCAGAGGAAACCTTGTTCTACTTACCATTGCAATTGTAGAGCCTTGCTCTGGATCTAACAAATCACAAGCCCTCATTTGATTTATTGGTGAATCAGTGAGGATAAAGTACAGAAAAGGGGTAGATAGAAAGAAATAAGGAGAAGGAAGGGTAATAAAATAAGCTTCCAGACTAGGAAACATGCTGTAGTGATACCAGGCAATTGAGAACATTCCAGTGGGGAATTTTCTTCTCCCTTCTTTTCTTGTAGCAATAATGGCCCTTCTTGAAGAAACCACAGGGTGAGGCCGAAGAACCCACCGTCTTCAAGGATGAGCAGTAGCAGACTTCCTGGGCTGGTCAAAGTGAGAAAACTCTTTCCAGTTGCTTATAGGACAAAGATTTTGTGGTCTAACTGAAGTCCACCTTCATTTGTCTTTACCAGTTCTCTTACAACTAGTCATGCATGTTTAGTTTAAATGACAAAGTTTATCAAAGCCCTGAGTACAGTAAATTGCCATTTGATAGCCTATTTTGTTATAATAGAATTTATTGCGGATTATCTGGCCTGGAATTGGTTGACCCCTGTAACCCAGTGAACCAAGACATTTATGCCTATCCAAGTAGCAATTATTCATTGTTGCATCCACCTGCTCTGAGTCCTACTCAGTGCCTGGGAGTGTTGGTGACCAGGGCCTGAGGGGGCCGGGGAGGGAGAGAGCAGGTCACTTATTTACACATCTCCTTATTTCTGTTCCAAGCATTTCTTGGCTTCTGCCTGCCTCCTGTCCATTTTCAACCTCCTCTACCTCTTGTAATATCTGTTCACTTGGCTGTCCTGGGACCCCATTTCTGTCCCTCGTCTCCACTTTCCTCAGCCTACCTTTCCACTCATAGTTAAAATTCACCTGATAATTGCTAAATTCTTGGAAAATGGCAAAATCGACATATGCTCTCACTTTTAGCTTTCTTAAGACCCCACAACTACTTAGTGACAGAACTGGGAACTTTATTTTTGTCTCTGGGCTAGAGATAGTCCATCTCCAGAGAAACCAAAGGGGTCTCCCCCAAGTCAGTGAGCTCAAAGCCTGGCCTCATTCTTCAAAGTCAGTGAAGCACAACTCAATGCCTTGTATTATCCAGACATTGTAAATAACACAATACCGAACTTCCGATACAGAATGACCAAGAGATTAGATACACCCATTCCCCCTTTATAGCTCCTTTCCAGCTTTTTTGTCTATTTCTAAAGTTCATTGAATCTACTGTTTAGGGTCCATTGAACCCAAATTTGGTTTTTTATCCATTCAGTAATGAATTTGCTATAAAATTTTGACAAGGGCCAGCTATAAGCAGCCAGGTGGGTAAGCCAGGAACATCCGAGGATATGGACTGTGACCAAGATAGTATTCACTGCAAAGACCAAAAAATTGGGGGGTAAAACTTAAAATTTACTTGAGATGGAGACCAAGGCTTCTCTGCTCCTGCCTTAACACTAGATAACATGGCAACGTGGCCTTGACTGGCCGGTCTTTGGCTGGGAACCTCTTACTCCGCTGTGCCTAACAGTCCCTTTGTGGAATAATCGTGGTTTTTCTCTCTTTCTCTTCTTCCTTTCTGTATCTCATTTCTACATATGCTTCACATTAGAAATAATCTAATGTATTGGCTGCCCATGAGAAATATCTCTAGATTTATTCATTTATTGATAGAGCAGGTCAACTGGAAATTTAATCTAATATATATTTAAATGGAAGTAATAAGAACAGAGACCTTTATTACCATATATCCCAGGGATTGTATCCCAGCCAAGCTCATTTATTTGGAGATCTCTGCTCTTGCATGTTTTAAAAAGTGAGTATTAGGTAAAATTGAATCAGCATAATAAAAGAATTTCTGGTCATGTCCATCATTTCTAATCTACTCCACAGCCCTTGCAATCATGTAATGGGATTATATGATACAATTTGGATTGTCTGGATTTATTTTCGTTTGCCCCCAAGAGGCTATCTGACAAATACTCAGTATGTATTTCTGGAGAGCAAACAGACTACCTTTCCCAGTGACGGGCATTTTGTAATGTAAATTCATTATCAGGGAGTGTAAGATCACGTTCAATATGTAGAAAATAATCTTCCTGTTTAGGAACAATTGAATTTCTTCTCTCAAAGTATGTAAAAGCCCTACCATATCATAGTTGTTGTTTTTTTTTTTTTACCACAGAACATAGGCGAACATTAATATTTCTACCAAAGCTCACCTTTGTATTTATTAGATTCTAATATCAGTTCCAATTTTGTCCAAATAAGTTTAACTTTAAAACTCATAAGTGAGACCCTATGGTTTCCTCTTTCCATTACATGGCACCAGTCAGTCCTCCCTCTTCTCGTGGGCACCCCAACATCCTGGAAACCATGTTAGACTCGGACTTTAAATAGTTGATTTTCTAGGCTGCCGTAGTTCCATTTATGACCTAGCCCTTTGACTCAGTAATTCTACAGTGGAAAGAGATCTGTGCAATCCACCTAGTCCTTGTTCATTGGAAAAAGCTGAAACTAAAGGTCGCAAATGAATTGCCCACAAGCAGAAATACAGCCACTTTGAATGTTTAGCATAAATTCTTTCCTCAAGTTTCTTCTCTGTGGCCGTTTCCTCTGTTAAGCAAATAGCCAGTACAGACCTTTCCATCTGAGGGCTGCCACCTTGGGGGAGACCTCTGTGACCTCAGAGCGCTGTGACCAGCAGCACGAGGACCCTCTCAGCAGCCAGGGCTTGGGAGTCCCCTTCCCCCCGATGCCCCAGACTCGGCTCACTCTGTCGTCACCCCACCTGGAGCAGTTCCCCCTGCCTTGTGTCCTTGTTGGCCTGTCCCCAGTGACACTTCAAAAGGAAGCCCACAGGAGCATCTGGCTGAGGCCCCTGCTCACAGCTGGAGACCCACATCCATCTTTTGCAACCCAAGCCTCCTCAAAAGGAACTCACCCCACACATGGCCTTCAAAGGTTTGGAAAGGCCCCCCCCAAGGGCTAGGAAACTTCAGCGACAATTCAGGGGTAATTCAGTGACCATTGTCAGCATGCGAAACATTTTTATTACAACAGCAAGAAAAATACATGATTAATTAATGTCTAAATCAAATGATGAAAAGCTTTGGATCTTCAAAAATACTACCGACAGGAATTTGAAAATCAGGAAGTATAAAAAGACCCCCGATCGTGGAATCATCAAGTGTGTTCTCCACGGGGCTCCCACAGCGAGCCTTGCTGACATCAAGAGCACTGAGGAAGGTCCTTGCCCTTGCCAGGACCTTGCAAACTCTCCCTGTGATCACCCTCCTCCGGTCCCACAACTACTCACGGAGAGTACCGTCAGCACCTTGTCGCTACTTCACCACGTGAAGATTTTGCTACTTTAATGACACCAGCCTGAAAACTCGCATCATCTCTGAAAAACCACCATTAGCAACATCAAGATTTATTTGCTTTTCAGACCACTGCCACGCCCAGCATGATCAGCGATATGTAATTGGCAAAAAACAGTTTCATGACGACCAAGTGATGAAGGTATTTATTCCAAATTACTTTCTATATATTTAATATGTCTCATTTGATGTGTTTTTGAACTGGTGACTTGTCAGTGTGCTATCATTTAAAGGAGCACTTAATATCAATTTATTCCCAATTTGGTGATGGTAAGCTTTCTTATTCCTTTTTATTTTTATTGAGACTTCACTTTTTAATAGCAGTTTTAGCTTCATAGCAAAATTGAGGGGAAGGTACAGAGATTTCCCCATATACGGCCCACCTCTCCAACCTCTTGTCAACCTCCCCCGCCAGAGAGGGGGATTTGATGAACATGCATTGTCACATCCCGATAACCCCCAATCCAGAGTTCACATTAGGGATCACTCTTGGTGTCATATGCTCTATGGGCTTGGACAAATGTGTGATGAAATGTATCCATCACATTGTGTCATACAGAGTATTTTCACTTCCCTCAAAATCCTTGCACCTTCCTGTTCCTCCCATGCCAAGGCCCAAACCTCTGGCGACCATGGACCTTTTTGCCATCTGTGTAGTTTTGCCTGTTCCAGAAAGTCATGGAGTTGGAATCATGCAGTATGTAGGCATTTCAGAGTGGTTTCTTTCACTAAGAAATATGCACTTAAGGGTTTTCCATGACGTTTCATGACGTGATAGCTCATCTCCTTTTAGCGGTGACTAGTGTTCCGCTGTCTCGATAGATCCTGGTTAATCTATCCATCCACATCCAGAAGGACTTCTCAGTTGTTCCCAAAGGTCACATTTTGATAACTTAGTTTAGTGCTGCCAGCCAAGGCTTTCCATTGTAGAATCATAGTTTTCCCTCTGTAGGTAATTCACGGGTAGATACTTTGGATGGGTCAAACTATGCTGTTCTTCATCAAATTTTGTCTGCTTACTACTTTCAGCATCCACTGGTGATTGTGTAACTCCATCACTCTCTATTTATTAGCTGCATCACACTCACATGGAAGTTTTCCCTCCCCCTATGTATATGTATGTTTATATCAGGATCAACTCATGTATTTTTATTTTATCCAGTGGCCATTGTCTATTATGATAAATACGTATTTTGATGCACAGATTTTCACAGATTGGCCAAGGCAGCTCTTCGAGCTCCTGACTCCCTTTGATAGTTTCCTACAACTCCTTAAGGACCTATTTATTTTCTGCTACAATAAGATGTTCCAGACTCTTCTTTTTCTTGTCTTGGTCCAGCACAGGACTTGGCTACCTTTCCAAGGAGTCCTGGTTCCTCTCAGCAGAACATAGGATTTAGAAACCAAAATCTTGGTAGTAGGCCCTATGTGTGATGGATTCTTCTCCAACTTCACAGACTAAACCAGGAGCTCCAATCACTCTTTGAAGAAATCTAATGTGGTAAGAAGAGAGAATACTGAAACTTGACATTTCAGAACTCCTGGATTGTGGTACTGTACTCATATTCTGCCTCCCCATGGATTTCTGTGCCAAGTGAATAGTTTTGCCTTTTGTTTTTGAAATTGGTTGATTCTAAATGATTCTGCATCATTTATTCTAAACTTAGGTGTGAGGAGAACTGAGTAAATTGGCCAAAGTTGTATGTGTGCCCTGTAGGAAAATAATACTGTGTGTCCTGTCATCTGCAGGCATGGTGTAAAGTTGCACATAACTCATTTTGCATAATTATTCTATTGCTCTGGCAACCTGAAAGAAAATTATTTCTATAGAAACTGTACTTTTTATTCTTTGCTTAACCTTCCTGTTAGATTAAAAATGTGCTTTGTGGCTTGTGGAATTCACTGTCAAAAAATAGTAAAAGATTAAATAGAATCACAATTTAGTATTTCCAACTAAAGTTCTCAGGTCTTAACTATATTTGAAAATGTACCTAACATATTTCATATTTTTTCCTCTTTGGTTACAACATCATTATCAGTTCTGAGGTTTGTCATTAGTGGTCATCACCAGCCAATGGAATTTCTAATAAGAATCCCTTATTTTTTAGCGGGCATCTTTCCCTGACATCCTTACAGTATTGTCTGGTGGACATTTCACTACAGCCTCTACTAATAATTTGGGTTGTGTCTACCACTTACTAAACATCTTGTTTATATACTTTATCTCCATTACTAGGTTATGTTTCACTCATTCAAGTGACTTGGGAAAGCTGCTGGAGCTCCAGTGTCTCAGGGCTGAGTTTAGAATTTCCATGCTGGTCTTCCATGTCCACCCCCTACATTGAGTTTACTGTTTAATATTCATCCTGGGGAAGACATTACCCCCTGTCATTAAACTAGATAACATGCTCAAAGCACAAATGATGTGCCTGCATGTGAATTCCAAAACAGCATTGATCTCTTTCTTTATGGGATAAGTGTGTTTCCAAATATGCCAAATATCAACCAAATTTTCAGTTGTCAGTCTATCTACTCTCTGACATCATATCTATTAAACAGAAAATAATTTTTTGACCAAAACTTATATGTCCCTAGGGAGGTCATTTGTTGAAAGGCATAGCCTGAGAATCACTTAGTCAGTTCACCACTGGGAAGGCGCACCCATGCCTTGAGCTTACTAAACACTGATGAAGATCTCCACTAAGTGGCATGGACACATTTGATGATCAGCTGAAAAGTACGGGCACAAGTCATCTTGAAATACTGTGAGCATGACTGACTAGACACTGTCGCAGGATCGCTCACCCCCAGGAGATAGAATTAGGGTTGGTTTTACTTTTCTCCTTAAGACATTCTGAAACGAAGCACACATGGCAAATCGACCTGTTTGGGGAATTCAGTGACCAGAGTTCTAATTGTCAGAGGCCTCTCAAGTGTCGCCTTAGAAAACAGTCTGAGCTAAGGCTGTGAGCAGACACACATCTAAACACCTGTTAGTAACAAAATAAGCAACAAGCTCTCTATGAACTGGATATTTAAATAACCTTGTACCTTTCAACTACCCTTTTAAAGAAACATGGAGAAACTAGTAATTAGATTACCTACATTCATGAAGTTTTCTAATTATGAAATATCTATGCCTCACAAACATATAATTCTCATTTATTTTGTTATGCTCTCAAATTAGATCTGCCAGTATTATATTTATCAACTGACAATCTATATCACAAGTGACATTGATAACCTCTTCAATTCCTTCCATGCCTATTAGGAAGTCATTCCGACTTCCATGCAGTTGAATGAGTATATGTGCATGGGCTCATGTGTGCATATGTGTGGTCATAGATGTGTGTGTATATGTAATTTAATATATCTTTATGCCCTTATGAAATGCATTTCATAAGAGATTTTTTAATAGTTTATTGTCAAATTGGTTTTCAAGTTGATTGCAAAAAGTACTACCTTTATTATCTCGAATTATGTTGTTATTCTAAGAATTCTATTGAATTCTTACTAGTATTCTCTTCAGTCTTTTTAAATAGCCATTTAGCTCAGAGAAATGTATATAATCTTTCTGACCTTCAATGTGCTCCTTTGTAAAATGGAATTGGTAATACTTCCCCATAAAGTGGTTGAGATTCAGTGCACATAAAATGCTCACACCCTGCCCTGCCCATGGCAAACGGGATGTAATTCCCAAGCCGATATGTATCCTTATGGTGTCTGGCCAGGGATGGTCCTTAGAGGTCTCTCTATGCAGCACCTTTCCTTGACCTTTTCATAGTTATTTGGATGCCGGCAGTGATGGATGCATACAGATCTCTCCCTTCTCTCTCAATGGAAGGGGCTCTAGAACAACCAGGACAGGGTTCCTCTTATCTCCAAACACCACAACCAGGGTCTGGTTTGAGTCTGGGTGGTTTGCTCCAACGGGCACTGGGTGTGCCCAGGCAGATTGCCCAAGTTCGGGCACCAGCCCCTCCTGAAACTCCCTGGGAAGAGCAAAGCACCTTCTCAAGTGAGTCAGTGTAAGAGAACGATTTCTGTTCTTTTAGGTTTTGAGAATTTCGATGTTTAGCATTCCTACAGCAGCTTACCAGCATTATACAGTGTGCTCTAAGTCTCTTTTTCTAGATGTAAATGGTCTTCTTCAAAGAAATTTAGCGTACACACTTCAGTAATATTTACTATGGCTTTGAAAGCAAGTAAAATTCTTGAACATAGATCAAACCTGCAGGAGCAAAAAGGAGCCAGCCAAAGAAGTTTGAATGGGGTTAAAACCTCTTCTTAACTACAAATCTTTTTGAATTTTATTCCCTCGCCTAGCACAGACCACTCTCAGGACAGATCCACAAATTTTATTTTATTTTTGAGTCACATAAGTGTTCTATAAACTTTGGGTCCGCCTTAACACTGCGTTGTCCCTGTTGACTGAACAATCCGATAGCACCGAGCACATTGGCTCAGGGCCTTTGGCTCTGCAGAAACACTTTCCCTACTCTGCCCTTATCTGTGGTCATGGACCTGGGGAGGTGAGAGGACTACCTGACTGCAGGTCAACCTGGTCCCCCCACTGCCTCTTTCCAGTTTCAGGACCTTTTCCAAATTTTGTCATTCCTTTGAACTTCCATGCCTACATTAGCATAATAATACCAATACTCAATAATAAAACAACCATTGATGTCACCACTTTATCCGACAGGTACTGCAGTCCCCATCTTACAGGTGAGGGAACCTAAGCTGGAGGTGGCAGAGCTGGGACTGAACCCAGGTTGTCCTCCCAGATTGGGGGCTTTGGAGAGAACTGTCACGGTGCTTTCCTAGACAGACCTGACTGGGAATCAGCCTTTAGCTTCTCATAGGAAACTATGTGTGTGCAATGCAGTGGGGAGACTGTGAGCACATTGTTCATATTGTATAAAAAATAGTGAAGAATTTCATTCCTCTTGAGGGACTTCATCTACAGGTGGACAATGGTCATGCCATATATGAGAATAGAGTTCTGACTCAGACCTCCTCAGCAACCAGCCCCGAATGATCAAGACTCAAGAACTGACAGTTCCCTAAATTGTTGCATCTCCCTTGCAAGTCAGGAGCAACCAGAGGATGTCAAATATGTGCCCCAAACCGATTGCCTAGGGCCCCACTTCTGGTTTGGCCACCTCCAGTTTGGCCATGCCAACAGCCTCCAATCAGGACACCCCTGAACCGTTCCCTGTCTTTACCACAAAGGTTTTTTCCCTCAACCCCTGTGTCTGCCTTGGAGTCTCTTCCAAACACATATAATGGTGGCCAACTCCCTTGCCAACAGCAAGACTATGCTTGCTCTTACTTGGGTTGTCTTCATTTGTGCCCTTGCCCTTGAAGAACAAGGTGTGAGATCGAAAGGACAAGCCTTCCTCAGCTGGGCTGCCCTCAACAACACATGTTCTCCTGCCATGTTTCCACACAAGCAGAGCACTTTTGTCCTCAAAGAGTAACTGTAGTTACTAATGAGATTCCAGCCCAAGTATCTGATGATGCTTTCCTATGATATAAATGAATAAATGCTTCCCATTTTTGTTCACTCCTGGTGCCTTGGTAGTCCTTGAACTTGAAATACTTTTTCAAACTCTTTAGATGCTTCATACTACCGAAATAATTCCTGGCCGCCCTGTCTGTGTGGCTTTACAAACATTCCTCTACACTCCTACACTCAGGTCATTGCCTGTTCTGATTCCTCTAGATTTTGCTGTCATCCAAATAATTGAGCCGGGGGTTATCTTGTATTATTTTACAACCGATTTGCACAGTTTGTTCATTGATTTCTTCTGAGTCTTATCACTAAAAACACATGAAAAATCTCTCTAGAAGCTTAAAGAGAGTGAGGGAAAATTACCATCTTTAATTAGGAAAAGATAAGAAACAAAGATCATCGACTTTGTCACCTTGTGAGGTCACCCTGAAAAGAAGAGAGGTTGGGATAGGACCAGAAAGAGTGGTTTGGGTCTTTTTATTATTATTATTATTATTATTATTATTATTATTATTATTATCACTGGCCAGGGTTAATGGCATGATACATATGTGTGTGTGTAGTTATTAATTATAAATGACACTTGATTTTTATGAATGAGAAAGACAACTAAAGCCTTCTCTAACTGGAGTGATTACATCTGACAGAAAGAATGGACTAGCAATAGAATTATAATGTATAGCTGCTTACTAATAGGAGTACAGTGTTTTAATTGAGTAACTTCCAAAAAATGTTAATATAGTAAAGTACAAGGAATAACAAACTAAATACTAAAATAAATAATAAGCTAAAAGACAATTGACTCAATGGAAAAAGATATTTCCAAGTGACATATCTGATAAAGGGTTAGGATCCAAAATCTATAAAGCACTTATCAAACTCGACACACAAAAAACAAATAACTTAGTGAAGAAATGGGCAGAAGACACAAATAGACACTTCTCCAAAGAAGACATCCAGATGGCCAATAGACACAGAAAATGGTGCTCAACATCACTCATTATCAAGGAAATACAAATCTAAACCACAATGAGATACCACCTCACACTTGTCAGAATGGCTAAAATTAACAGCTCAGGAAACAAGAGATGTTGGAGAGGATGTGGAGAAATGGGAACCCTCTTCTGCCGTTAATAGGAATGCAAACTTGTGCAGCCATTCTGGAAAAGAGTATAATGGTTTCTCAAAAAATTAAAAACAGAACTACCCTATGACCTGGAAATTGTACTACAAGCAATTTTCCAAAGGATACAAAAGTGTTGATTTGACAGGGCACATGCACCTGTCAAAGTTGGGCCCAAAGTTGGCTTCCTGTTGTTTTATATTTGGGCAAGTTGATTAATTAAAGACCAGAGTCGAGATACTGTTCCTGGGTTGAGGTCCAGTCTGGGATACTCTGCCTCTTAGAATAGACCTGAGTATGGGCCCAAATCTACAAAGTTCAGTTTAATTGGTATCCTCTGTCCACCTTTGGGTGATTCAAAGCAATGGACAGCCTGCACTTTGCCTGGAGGGGTATTCTAGGAGAGGCCAACTGAAATCCCACGTTTGTCCCATGGGGGCAGGTTCTGGGAGAATAGGCCAGACCCAGGTCCCCTTCTGCTCCTGGGCTGTACTTCCTGCCCCCAGGCCTCTGTTAGGGGAAATTGCCAATTTAGGGACAGGGAGCTGGGCTTTTCCAACATTAGATACCATGATCCCGAGGGTCAGTCCTTCCTGAGAAAGACAGCTCCTTTCTTGGCAACACTGCAGTTTCCTCTTTAACTGATCTATTTCCAAGGCCTTAACATTCATCTATCAAATCCTCTGAAGTGCATCCACCACACGCATTGGTGTGAGTCACAAGACACAACAGAAACACTTTAACAAAATGCTGTGTTTACAGCAGGATTTCTTGTTCTGTGCTCAGGATAAGCAGGGAAAGCAAAGAACTCTTGCTTCCTCCACTTTGTCACCTCCACTGACCTCACAGTGGGCAACTCTCACTCATCTTTGTCTCCCCTCAACTCCATGAGCCATTCTCTGCATCAGTGAGAGTTTTCTCATGCCAGTGATATACTCCCACTCTGACCAATTCACCAAAGGGGAAGTTTGTTGAAATGGCTCAGGGTGATTGAACAGTTTCCAGAAGGTCCAGAGCCAGAGAACCCAAGTGTCCTGGGAAATGAGACACACAGACAATACATTCAGGGTGCAGAGTTTCAAATATTTTATCCTTGATTCTCTCACCCAGCCAAGATTCAAGTTTCAGAAGAGAGAGATTCTGACTGGCCCAGGGTAGGTCACATGCTACCCTCTGAAACTGGGAGGAGGGAGCAATCTGATGAATGCTCTTGTTATATGTGATCTGGAGAAGTGGGGTTGCTGATTCTTCCTGATTTTCCTGAGGCTTCTTAGTGTAATTACTGAAAGTCCTGCCTCCTGGGAACTCCCACAGACCCATGAAAAGTGGAGAAAGTAGTTCACCCTGGAAAGGGCTTGCTTCTCACTTGAAGACTGAGACTTTGTTACCAGACACAGGCAGAAGGAAAATTGAACTAGGCAAACCAGCAAATACCCATGACATAACCCTCTTAGGATTCAGGAGGTGGCAAAGAACCACCGCTGGAATAGAAGGTGCCCACTGTACACGGACTTGGTTTGCCTTCTCTGCCTGGGAAGCCCTGGACCTCTGTGTGTGGAGGGGGATCTTTAGGCATGCAGGGACCACACCACACTCCCTTCTCTGTGCTATAAAGGAACGCATCCCCATGCTCATTACAAAGACACCGGGAATCTTTCCCCTGTGATTTTTTCTTGGGTCCTCCCACTCCAATGTCCTTCCAAAGCATGGGCTTTGAGAACAGTATGTACATGTCCTGTATCGACCACAATCTATCGCTAACGAAGCCAAGCTATGCAAGCTCTAATTGAGCATTTATTCAATAACAGGCCCAGAAAATCCTCTGCCGCTGCACATGTGACCAAGATCTAGACTGTACCTCTGGCCTCAGTCATGGAAGCAATTTCTCTTGGGATCAGCTAACTTTGCTGCATTCCGCACCTCCCAGCCACGACCTCCCACTTCCTGTAAACCTCTCTCCAGTGTGTCACCAATAGTCCAGAGGAAGGGATTTCCAAGGGTCATTGAAAATCTGCACCTCAGGGCTCCTGGGTGGCTCAGTCAGCTAAACGTCCGACTTCAGCTCAGGTCATGATCTCATGGTTCAGAGGTTCAAGCCACACGTCAGACTCTGTGCTGAAAGCTCAGAGCCTCAAGCGTGCTTCAGATTCTGTGTCTCCCTCTCTCTGTGCCCCTTCCCCACTTGTGTTTTCTCTGTTTCTGTCTCTGTCTCTCTCTGTGCCCCTTCCCCACTTGTGTTTTCTCTGTTTCTGTCTCTCTCTCTCTCTCTCTCTCTCTCTCTCTCTCTCTCTCTCTCTCTCCCTCTCTCCCTCTCTGTCCCTCTCCATCACCCCTGTCTCTCAAACAAAAACAAAAATTAACAAGTGATTAGTATAGAACCTAATAGTAGAACAACATCATATTTTATCAGAAACCTTTCTCGTATCTATCTTCTGTTCCACTAGAGATCTTATGTTTGCTCTGTGCAGCTGAAGTAGACACAATGTGGGCTTCTAGAAACTCAAATTCTCCAAAGCCAAATCTGATTTCTATCTGATGAGCACTGTGTTAATGACACCACAGAAAAATGAACAAGCCTCTCTTGAAAGTTAACTTACACTCCAACTCTAAGGAGGCAATTTGGAAACAGATGAGGTAGAGCTTTGTATTTTAAGCTTAAGAATAATTACTTAATTTTGCTCTTAAGTCCAGACTGGTTTTTTGTTGGTTTGGTTTGGTTAATCATTTTGTGTTGTTGTTGTTTGATTTTTGGTTTAGCCAAATCCAGAGGCTTCACAATTGTAGCAAATAGATCTTTATATTTTGTGGTAACATTATAGTCTGTATCCTAAAGCCATATCTATTCCAGAATTCCAGAAGATGTTCCAATTTATCTTATTCTCTCATTTTCTGTAGCAACAATTAACTAGATATGCCAGTGGTCGCATCCATGACACGTCTCATGGACAGCCTCTTGTGCCTGAGTGTGGCACAATGTTGCGTTGTTATATAGTGTTCCCACTCTCGTTTCAGGAAATGTGACGACGCTTTGCACATGTCACTCCTAGGAAACCAGAGCAGGAGCTCCAGACTTCTTTGTACCTGAATATACAAATCAAGAGGACACGATGAACAAGTGGAATGTGAGTGACACGTGCTGGGTTTTCATTGCATTCCAATGAACAAAAACCATCATTTGAGAAAAGTGTACAAATAGAGCAATTAACTGCCAATTTTCCCCTGAGTCAGACAGGACTGCGAACACTACTGGATGCAAAAGAGATACTGCAAAAGAATGAGATTATGAGATTCCAAGCTTTATCTTCAAAGATCACCATTATAAAGATCGCCCACCCAGCTCAGGGTCGGCACTGGGTTATTTCTGGGGGTGTGAAGGCAAATAAAATGTAGCTGCTTCTCTGAAGATACATCTACACATTTGCATGTTTTGGCAGAGCTAGACTTGGGAGTAGAGAGAACCCCTAAAAAGCACAGTCTTGCTAGCTTGCCAAGGTAGGCTGTGCTGCAAAATCGTGTTTGAATTGTAAATAAACCTCTTCTGAGGGCGGCAGAGTATTTCATAACGTTGTAGATTTATAATGATAAAAGCTAGTAAGAGACTGTTATGCAAACTGAAATTTTCAGCTCTTTCCCCCATCCAAGAACTGTTTCTGTAGGCGGGAAGATTAAGGGTGGGCATCCTAAATCATTGCTTCTGTCTCTGCTACTTTGAAATCCCCTGGAGGTCTCCAAAGAGAGATCTTCTGTGTACTTTACTGCTTCTGGTCTCAAGTCTGTATTTCTTGATGGTAATTGTTCTTTTTGTGTGCGTGGGGAAAATGCTTAAGATCCAGTCTGTCACCTTCACGTACATAATACTGCACTATTAACTATAGTCCCTGTGCTATACTTATTCTTATTTATTCAGAACCTATTCTTCTGATAACTAAGAGTGTGTACCCTTTGACCTATATCGCCTGATTTTCCCCTACCCCAGCAACCACTGTCCTATTATCTGTTTCTATGAAATTGGCTTTTTTTTTTTAAGATTTCACATATAAGTGATATCATGAAGTAATTGTCTTTATCCGGCTTATGTTTGCTTGATACCATCCAAATTCATTCATGTTGCCAAAAAAAAAAAAAAAAAAACCCCAGCAGGATTTCTTTTTTAAGTAATAGTTTCCTGTGTGTGTGTGTGTGTGTGTGTGTGTGTGTGTAGTTCCCTGTGTGTGTGTGTGTGTGTGTGTGTGTGTGTAATTACATTTTCTTTATCCATTCATCCATTGAAGGACATGTAGGTTGTTTCTGTAGCTGGCTACACTGAACGCCATCATAAACATGAAAGTACAGATATTTCTTTGAGATCTCAATTTCAGTTCTTTTCGGTGTAGACCCAGAAGTAGAAATGCTCAGTCACTTGCTAGTTCTATTGGTAATTTTCTGAGGAACCATCACACTGTTTTTCATAACGGCTGTACCAATGTACATTTCCACCAGCAGTTTATAAGGGTTCTCTTTTCTCCACATCTCACCAACATAATTTTATCTCTTGCCTTTTTGTTAATAGCTTGATGTTACTTGTCCTTGAGTCTTGCATAGGAGTTCTGTAAAATTATATCTCTTCCTTACAGATACATGAAAATTTGATCTTCAGAAATCTTTAGTCACCACTGGCAAATCTGAGGGGTTAATGTTTTAAATTAGGCTAAAAGCAAACAAATGTACTGCCTACCATCTGAGGCTTTGATTTAATTCCAAGTGTCAGTATATTTAATTGGAAAGAGATTTTAAAGACAAATCAAATAGCATAAGGCTTAAGAGACTCTGGCACTGTGTGGGGTTGTTTTAAAATTACTGCATGAATTCTTTTTTGTTGTTTTTCACGAAGGGGTTAAGACCAGAAGACCACAAATGAATCAGTCCTTCTCCTGTATACTCTCATTATTTGTTATTAACATCTGCCCTGCGGTCTTGTAGATTAATCAAAAATTTCCTTAAGGTATATTACAACTAAAGAGACATGAGCCAACTTCCCCACTTAATTTTATGCAAATATATTAAATTATGAACTCTGGAAAAATTAGCAAAGATATGATATCAACTAGTATCTTTTACTTTTAATAAATTAAAATGTAATAAGTAGAGATGTCCTATAACTATTGGATATTAAACCCCCTTCCTCTTTTTATTTTTCCTTTTAATAAAACCAAGGCTGTGAAAACCTAAATAAAATCTTAAAGATCATCTTGTCCAACCACTTGGACTAAACAAAACAAGTCCAGAGGAGTCAAAGTCCCTTTCTTCCAATGACAGAAGAAGTGTGTGTGTGTGTGTGTGTGTGTGTGTGTGTGTATGTGCAAGTGTGCAGTATGTACATATAGACATATGCATATGTATGGATACACGACATCATATAAATCTATGTGTGTAAACTGAGAATATCGTTTCTTCCTAAATAATCCTGTACTTATTTGGCATGACACATGAAATTTGGAAAGTGATATATAGCTTTTTGAAAACTAATAGGAAAGTTATTTTAATATTTCTATGAGAAAAATATTTTCATGTCCCCAATTAAATGCACACTTTAAAAAGTGAATAGCATTTAAGTTAATTAAACAGTATCAAAGGTATGGTGGTGTTATTCCATGAAAAAAGCAAGCCAACTTTTGCACAAATTCCTAGTGAGTTTATAGACAGCTGATCAATATAGAGTTCCAGTATGGGGGCCAAGGAAGGTGTCAAGTCCCATTTGCCAGATAGGGTGGTGATATGGCCCTAATTCCACTGCCACACACCATCTGCCCCACACACAAGGGCTGTTAAATTCTGGCTTGTGTCCTGTGTGATCAGATGACGGTGGCGCTCTGTCAGGGACATTGGAGGAGCCATTGAAATTCTTACTTCTTCGAACGATGACTAGTTACAATAGCAATGTGTCAACAGATGCCTTTAGAATACGCAGAACGCAGTGTGTTTGTTTTGTCTGGTCCCAACTCTGAACAGGATTTTAGTTTCTATTCCAGAAGCAACATTTAAAATGTCTTCACAGAGCTCCTGTGATTATGTGCTTTCTCAACCCAGTCATTGAGATACTGGAAGTAATGCACTCCCACAAAATGCATGCATGACACAAAAAGACATAAAGGCCTTGTGATATTGAAGAGATCTGTCAAAGTTCTGCTTCACTTTCATTTAAAGACACATAATACATCACTGTAACCGCTCAAAGAGCCAGGATCCGCCCCAGGCCCCTAAGGAATCGTTCAAATTAGGCAATTCCCAGGGAGCCAGTGAGGCCCAGCCACATCCACCCAGTTTACCTTACAAGCCTCTGCTGGCGGCATCAGCTAACTCGGTCCCCAACTATGGTCCCTGTGTGGCAGACTTCCTTTGTTCGAACAAAGATCTCTGCATTTCATCTGTGTGAGTATCCTTGTGGTCAGTCCTACCGTTCAAAGAATAGATAATCCTATGTAATATATTAGAAGTATAAAACAACGACGTTGATCTGAGTGATTGTTATCCCATTTCTTTAAGTTTCCTTGTGAGGCAGTACAAGCCCTTTTAAAACACAGAAACATACACACAAATGTTACTCAATTCATACTGGCTATTGGTTTAAAATTCACTGGGCTGAATTCATAACCAAGTTATCAAGAAAATGCCCAGTGTGGTTTATTTTGATTTTTGTTTATGGAGTTATCAGACCATGATGTAGAGAACCCAGTGCTATTCCACCGAAAATTACCTCCGGGGACTTGGCATATCATACCTAATAATTTATGATGTGGAGTCTTATTCTAGGTAATAGTTTCACAAACTTCCCTGGCAAACATTTAGTGGATGCCAGTTGCAGCCCAGACAGTGTGAGTGTTACAGGGACTAGAGGGAGACGCAGAGATTGTCTGAGACAAAGGGGAGGAGACCCAATAAAACCAAGTCCCACTCAAGCAACTGGAGTAAAGAAGTCAACGATATGACACCTAAGGGTAATCGCCTCGCAGTGCTCTGAGGCACCAGCTGCCATCATGGGCGACAGGTCTCAGGGAAGCAGTAAAGTTCATCCCTCAGTTTCGTTAGGTACCAGGTCAAAGTTGAAATATGGAATATTCTAGAAACTTAAGTTTATATAAAATAAAAATTCTACCAGCTGAATTTCTTTCCTAGTAGGTCAGTTTGTCTTTTTCCGCTTGAAAGACAAGGCTTACAATATTTACACCATGCTATGAGAAAACATATTCCCTCAATAGAAACTGTGACCAAAGCACTTGTATATATATTTGGAATCCAATAGATTTTGTTAAACTTAAATACAACTATTCTTTGACTTAAGTACTTCTCTCAAATTTACACATGACCACATCTTTTCAAAACCCTGGGGAATCTCTTACAGACTAGGATTCTAGCAGAGTTTCCACAGGGCAAGGCTGTGCTCCAGGAATCCTGTCCACTTCTCTCCATTCTGGAATAAGTTTACAGCTCCTTACTGGGTCATCCAGCTGTGGGGTGAAAAGTGCCACTGGGAAAAGCAGGTCTGCTCCTGGAAGGACCACTGACTGTCTTTCTCAGATGTGTCCTCTGTAGATGGACCGTGGCTAAGAATTTTCTGTAGAAATGTGTCTGTTGGTGCTTAGATGCTTAAGACACCAATAGTTTAGGTTACCTACCACATTGTGTAGATAACAGTGAATATAGTCTGTTACCAAGAGAAAGACTGCATGTCCCCATCCAAGAACCTTCCTTTGTTCTGCTGAGCTCTTGGTATGTTTGGACCAGCAAGGTTGTGGAGAAAAGGTGAACAGGCATTAAAATGTTTGGTGAATCTGCTGGATAAGGGGAGATGAATGTGGGGTTCCCAAGTAACCTGAGAGAGAGGCTGAATTCCCTCTAACTGAAATGAGATTGCACCACTATGCAAGGACAGGTGAGAGGGACAGCCTTGAGCACTGAACTTGGTGTAAGGCTCACCTAGACATGGGCTGCTCCCAGCCTGCTCATGGAATCAGGCAGCACCCTTCTCTGGATGGAGGAGCATTTGTACTAGATCTCAAGTGTTCCCTGCAAATAAATTTTCAGAGACATTGATCAGTGACATGAGTGAAACATCACCAGTGCCAGGAGGACACGTTGGAAGGCAGAAGCCCTGTTTTGAATTTGCAGTTTCTTTGAATCTCTGTTCCACAAACATCTGTTCTTTCTTCCCCATCTCCTTCCCTGTGCCCACACCCCACTCTTTACAGAGAATTTCTATATTCACAAAGGGGTGATTCAGACGGACTCTGTGTATTCTGCTGTTTGCTTGGTGGGAATTAAACAGTCTCAGAGTTGAAACTGAATACCTGAACTTCATGTACCCAAGAAGAGGTAGATAAAGTGGCAATAGATAAGGAAAGTTGTACCGACGGCCGACGGTCCAGCCTCCCACTGGCCAGCGAGTCACCTTGGACCAGCACTTGACCTCACACCATAGGGAGTGCAAGTCAGCAAAACCCCAGCCCAGCTACCTGTTAAACACCCAAATGCCCATCAGAGGGAATATACAGAATAGGAGCAGCCCATCCAAGTGACAAAAACAGAGGCTGGGACTCTGCAGCAGATTGGGAATCTACAAACAGTGGCTGTCACCGTTGGACAGAAGTTTTGCTTTGATCTTAGTTGAGATGTGGTTGAATGTGATTTGGGTGTAGATGAAGAGCATTGAATTCAAAAGACATACTGAAATTCTCCAAATCACATCCATTTCCATTATTGTATCAAGCTGACCCTTGCGACGATGCCTCTGGGAATGAGCCCCCCACACCGGGTTGATTTCCAGTGAGGAGGTCCTGAGCCATGACCTTCCTCCTCACTTGTCATACCCTGGAAAGCTGCACAGCAGGGAATGGTGCTTCTGAAGTTGGAGACAAGTAGTGACAGCCCCAAGGACTGGTGTCACCTGTCACACTGGTGTCCCCAGCAAGCCATCAGGGTCAGCCTGAAGGACTGTTGATTTTGATGGGAAGCTTTCCCATGTACATGCAGCCACAGGGTTAAAGAGCATGGATGCTGATGGAGGGCAAGGCACTGAGAATCCCGAGGGGCGCCCAGAGCAAATAGGGGCCTCTGCTTAGGTCATAGGTTTTCTTTGCTTTGAAGATCAATATAAGCTCAGATCTATGAGGCTGATGGTCTTGGACTTAGCTTTGGGCTACAAGCAATCATTGCCTGAGTCCTCAATAGGGATACATTTCTTCTGAGTCTGTTTCCAAAGTTGTAAAATTAAGTTAACAAGGCCTATTTCAAATGCTTCTTGGGAATTAAAAGGATAATTAATAAGTTGCTGGCCCTATGTTGGCACAGGAGAACATACTCATAAATGTTTTCTTTCCTTCTGGCTCTTAAGGATACACAGAGGGCGACTGGAAACTTCAGGAAGGCGTGGGTAAGGATCCTTCTTTTTGTTAAACTTCTGCACTGCACTGACAAGAGTCACACGAGTCCCTTCCCCGGACGGTCTTGGAAGGAGAAACTTTAGATAACCAGGAAAAATACAGAAAATTATTATCCTTAGCATCTCTCAGCGTATAAAAGGTTTTCTTAAATTTGATTCCTGTTTTTCCCCCTTTCGCTTGGGCTACTGTGTTCGTCTCCGCCTGACTAGTAAACTCACACCTTTCCTCAGAGTCAGGAGTCTGTCTTCTTCTGCCTGTGAGCTCTGGAATCAGCTCTGTGGAGGGATCCTGAGGAGAAAATGGTCCGTCTCCGCAGTAGCCTTGGCCCCTCTGAGAAGCAGCCCACTTCTTTATGTGACTCCATTTCACAGCCTTCCGTGGGCTTTCTGTCACTGCCGTTCTCTCCGCCTCCCTTGATTTTTCCATCTATTTCATTCCCATCGACTGCGTCCTAATGTCATCAGGGGAAACAATTCAGAGGCTTTCAACCAACCACTGTGTAGCTGAAATTATTGCAGTTTTGTTTTCCATGGAGTTGCATAAGAAATCACTTCCCTTAATTTTCAAATATCATTACATAAAGTATTAGGTATTAATTTTGCATTAAAGATGAGTGTATTTTAATACTTAACTTTAGTAACCTTCAGCCCAACCTAAGGGATTTTAAAATGACAATCAAATATTCTAAAAATACCAAACAACATCTTACCATATGTGACCTAATTTTACTCATTAGTTAATGATATAAGAAACAGGAAATTCCTATATCCAGTTCCCCTAGTACAGAATGTTGTAGGAATAATTCATATGATCTTGTCATTATTTTACTCAATAGTGAAGAATAAAAAAATTATTGACCTTAGATATTGAAGAATAACATTATGTTTTTAAATTTTTTCAAAATTTATTTATTTCTGAGAGACAAAGAGAGAGACAGAGAGTGACCAGGGTGGGGACAGAGAGAGAGGGAGACACAGAATCTGAAGCAGGCTCCAGGCTCTGAACTGTCAGCACAGAGCCTGATGTGGGGCTTGAACTCAATAGCTTTGAGATTATGACCAGAGCCGAAGTCAGACACTTAACCAATTGAGCCAACCAGGCACCCCTTGAAAATAATATTCTAAAGAAATCTATTAATTCACATTCACCTTCAGATATTAAAGATGCTTCATAGGCTATTTAAAAATAATTAAGTTTAAGGAAAAACCCTCCAATAACTTCTAATAGAATTACACTTTTATTGGTGAGAATAAACTCAACCTTGGTCTCTGATTGAAAATCCTGTTTTGATTCATTTATTAAGAACTCCTTGGGTGACATTTTTATTATTTTTTATTAAAAATTTTTAATGCTCATTTATTTTTGAGAGACAGAGAGAGACATATCATGAGCAGGGGAGTGGCAGAGAGGAGACACAGAATTCAAAGCAGGCTCCAGCCTCTGAGAAGTCATATGCTCAACTGACTGAGCCATCCAGGTGCCCTTCCTAGGGTGACATTTTTAAAGTAGGACACACCTGTCAGAGTCACATTATGGGGCCCCTGGATGGCTCAGTTGGTTAAGTGTCTGACTTGGTTCAGGTCATGATCTCAGGGTTCATGGGTTTAAGCCCCACATCCCTTAGCTTGGGTCCCTTGGCTTGCTAACCACTGGGCATTGAGAAAGAGCAGCATTTTTCTACACAGTAGAGCAGAAGGAAAGCAGAGCAACCGTAGACTCTGTGAAGCTGAAGGCTGATGGACAGTCTTATAGGAGGCTGTTGAAGAGGGTTGATTATCCTTCAAGTCCCCTTCATGGAAAACTTGCTGCCTGATGACAGGCATGTGAGTAGTAGAAGGTTCCTGAGATGGACCCCTTGAGGCTCTGCCAGGTGCAGATGGTCACCTCATGGAGGGCACAGCGTTGCCAGAGCCTACAGTTAGACACGCGGGGAGCCTGGTCCTGCACAGGATGCTCCGGGGCGCGGCCCAGTCCAGGGCTCCCTGTAGGGAGAGAAGAGGCTGTGCTTGGTGAGTATGAGATCAAAAATTCCACTTCTTCCTTTGCCCACCTTGCTTCCTCCCTTCCTCTTCCGGGTGCTGATCTCCAGGAAGCATCCTGCTATCCAAACTCCAACTGGGCATCTGTTTCCTGAGCACACAATCTGTGAGAAGACACGTGTGTCTCTTGGGGATTTCCAATGTGGCACACAGCGGAGTGTCCCGTGCTCTCTGCTCTCGAGCACAGGTGCCCTGCAACGACGGTTTCAAGTCAAGGGGATTCTTCTCTGGAGAAGGAGATGAGGTGGCACTCTCTGTTTTGTTTTGTTTTTAATTTTTTTGAAGCTTATTTATTTTTGAGAGAGAGTGAGAGACAGAATGTGAGCAGGGGAGGGGCAGAGAGAGAGGGAGACATAGAATCGAAAGCAGGCTTCAGGCTCTGGGTTATTAGCACAGAGCCTGATGCAGGGCTTGAAATCATGGACTGCGAGATCATAACCTGAGCCCAAGTTGGATCCTTAACCGACTGAGCCACCCAGGTGCCCTTGGCTTGCTCTCTCTCTCTCTCTCTCTTTCTCTCTCTCTCTCTCTCTCTCTCACCCCCCACCTCTGAAGCAGAACTATACAGCAAGGTGCAGGCTGGGCAGAGGACATGGGGATGTTGGGCTTCTGTGTCACCAGTCAGGCCCTCCTGTTGGAGCTGCTGCCAGAGCAGCTCTTTTGTTGGCTCTGTCTAGATTTAATTTGAAAAAGAAAGTCTTGGTGAGACATGGAACTGTTTTCACTGGGTACATTGGAACCTTTGTGATGTTTTTACTGATATATGTTTTAAAATGCTGGTTTCTGGGGGGACCTGGGTGGCTCAGTTGGTTAAGTGTCCAACTCTCGATTTCAGCTCAGGTCATATTCTCATGGTTCGTGGGATCAAGCCCAACATTGGGCTCTTTACCGACAGCTTGGAGTGCTTGGGATTCTCTCTCTCCCTCTCTCTCCCTCCCCTACATGTGCGCTCTCTCTCTCTCTCTCTCTCTCTCTCTCTCAAAATACATAGAACATCTTTTAAAAGGCTGATTTCTTTTTTTTAATGTTTATTTATTTTTGAGAGACAGAGGCAGAGCTCACATGGGGGAGGGGCAGACAGAGTGGCAGGTACAGAATCTGAAGCAGGCTCCAGGCTCCGAGCTGTCAGCACAGAGCCCGACACGGGACTCGAACCCACAAATCCTAAGATGGTGACCTGAGCTGCAGTCTCAGATAGATTGAGGTTCCATGTCTCTCTCCCCGTTCTGATGACTCATCACCATGTGTCCCCCTGACTCCCTGCACCTCCAGCACCCATGACATTCAGGAGGCACTGGGTGAGCCCCTGTCTGTGGGAAAGCCATTCCAGATGTCCTGGGGAGCACAGGTCAGGGTGGGGGTGAGCCCACCAGAATCAGTGCCTGCACCTCTCAGGATCCCAGCATCCAAAGGCAGACACAGAATCTTCACAAGTGACCTTGAGTGAAGGCAAGCGGAGACGCAACTCTGCTGCCCGGAGAACCTGGACGAAGGAAAGACAATAACCATTACAACAGAGAATTAAAATAACCATTAGGTCTTTGGACCAGCCTAGTTTTTTGTTTCTATTGTTTTATTTTCAGTCCCAAATCATTGCCAAGGGATCCCTGGACCCCTGCAATATTTGGCACTTTGGCATCAGACTCTAAAAGAGAGTTTAGATTAATTTCTGAAGGTCTTACCTGCAGGGTGATATGGAAAGAGGGTAAAAATAAATCACTTGCCTTTAGGCACAGCAAGACTTCCCCGGTTGAAGGGAATCTTTGGAAAGATTTTGCTCTCAGCTCAGAATTTAAACCCAAACCTGTGATTTGGGGGGCTTGATAATTAATTTTCAGTGGTTACTGAAAGGGGTGAGTGTCAGTACCAATCCAGGTGGAAATGAAATATAGACAGGAGACATGAGGGGCTCATTTTCCTGACCCAAATCCACTGCCCAAAACATCCATCTTCTGGAAAACAACAAAGATTAAATTTTAAAAGGTTTTTAGGCAGCAAGAAAAATGAAAAATAAATCACATTTCAGTGGTTTAGTGAGTTCAAGGGGCAAAGACATTTCCATATCGATATAATTATAAATTTATTTTGACATTGCATTTTAAATTAGTACTGCATAATGCAAAAAAAAATAATCTTAATTTTTGTACTCCCTTTTAGCACTGCATTGTTGGCATAAATATTGACATTTTTAACATTTGCACCAAGTATAAAATACCCACAAAATATTTAATGTTTTAAGGGAAAAGATATTTAATGATGCTCAATTGCATGGTTAACCTCTGCCCCTTTCATTTATAAATATTCATTTTCTCTTAATCTTCTTCAGGTTTGCCGTCCATCCCACGGCTAAAGTTTGTAAAATTGGTTTTCAGTAATTAGGGGCCAGATCATGTGCTAGAGAGTTAGGAAGGGAAGGACAGGGAACAGAGAGCAGAAATAGTGTTTCTTCTCGAAGTAAATTCCACTCATCTGAAGTCAGGACACCCCAGAAAGCACGATGTGTTTTGGACAGTGATGAGAGTTGGTGGCGATGTCCCTATGCACCTGTGTGACATGTCAGATGTGTACGGCGCTCACCCCATCAATGATATTTGTATGATAACTAGCATCCCACATTCATTTTCCACGGCTGCCATGATGAAACACCACAGACAGGGCGTCTCAACAACAGAACTTTATTTGTTTACAGTTCCAGAGGCTGGAAGTCCAAGATCAAGGTGCTGGCAGGTGCGGTTTCTCCTCACATCCCTCTCCTAGATGGGCGGATGCTACTCCCTCTGGTCGCTCACGTGGGCTTCCCTCTGAGAGTGAATGTCTGGGGTCTCTTTGTCCCGATGTCCTCTTCTTACACGGACACAGCAGACTGTATGCCGCTTCCTTTTCACTGTAACACCTTGTCAAAGCCCTATCTCCAAATATGATTAGGGGGTGGGGACAGGAAGGAGGACCCTTGACGTGCATCACATCCATGCAAAAGCCTTAAAATTAAGCTTCTACTCTTATCTGACAATGATGTGCATGTAGAAGGAGTCTGTATGTGTGTCTGCTGGTGTGTGTTTGCAATCCGTTCTTCTTGTAAATTTGGTTTGGAATGTATTCATCTTTGATGACCCTGAAGCCTCAAATATGCAAATTTTACTCTATTCTAGTACAAATATAAATTCATTGAATTAAAAACTATAACTGTCTAAATCTTATTCACAGAAGCTGATAGATTCAAAAGTACAATTACAGAATAAAAATGATGACGTTTCTCACTTGCTTGTATAGAAATGGATGCAGGGCCATCCTGTTTATAAATTTTGTTTTGTGTAAACACAATGAATTAAAAACATTAAGACCTACATCTTTTTCATGCTCCACCCTGTGACTATTGCCTTTCAAGTTTTTCACCTAATGTTGAACAAGATGCAAACCAAGTTAGGGGACTTATTTATAAATTTTATAAATAAAATTTAACCAGATTTAGTTAATTGTGATTAGGAATATGCATTCATTTATTTTTTAAATTTTGTTTGTTTATTCATTGACAGAGAGAGAGAACACAGGAGTGTGAGCAGGGAAGGGGCAGAGGGAGAGAGAGAGAATCCTAAGCAGGATTCACACCGAGCAGGGAGCCCCATGAGGGACTGACCTCAGCACATGAGATCTAGCATGAAATCAAGAGTCAGACACTCAGCTGACTGAGTCACCTGGTGCCCAAGGAATATGCATTAATTTGTAATTTTTAAAATTGTGTAGAAGTATTTTTTCAGTAAACACTCCAAAATATACCTAATTAGTCTTTCTTTTTAATGTTTATTTATTCTTGATAAGAGGCAGAATGCGAATGGAGGAGACTCACAGAGAGAGGGAGATACAGAATCTAAAGCAGGCTGCAGGCTCTGAGCTGTCAACACAGAACCTGACGCAGGGCTCGAACCCATGAACCATGACATCAGGACCTGAGCTGACGTCAGATGCTTAATTGACTAAGCCACCCAGGCACCTCTACTTAATCAGTCTTAAGTTATGCTCTCTCCATGTGTTTTCCTAAATCTAAATGACTGATTTAAATGAAAATATATGCTCATGGGAAAGAAAGAAAAATCAAAAACAGAAAAGCACAGGGATGTGTTTGGGAGCAAGGAGCAGCTCCCTTACTCTTAAGACAATACCAGTGGGTATTTCCAGAGGAACCTGGCCTTTGAAAAGTGGGAGACGCAGCCGTGTCTCATGCAGCCATTAGTAGTAAGAGCCGAGTTCCAGAACTGAGCATCCACTATGCAGGGATGGGCGGGGCTTACCCTCACAGATGGCAGCAAGATGCGTGTGTGAGCGTGACCCCGGCTGGGTCTGGTAAACCCAATTATTTCAAGAAAGCCTGTGTTAGTAGTGGAGCTGTTGAGCTTTGAACCTGAGTTGGGGAAATATTTGAGAACATATTCTGAATACTGACTATTAAGGAGCTTTTGTGAGTGGAGATGTCTGTGCTGAAGTAAACAAAGAGCAAAACTTTTGTTTTACGGAGTAGAAAGCTATTATAGACACGCAGCAGCCGTACATGAGAAACACCACACACACGCACAGGCCACACACACAGCACATGTATACACCGTACACACGCATACCACACACACATGCATAAAGCACACACATCACACAGACATCATGTACATAAAACATGCACACGTACCCACGCACCACAAACTACACAAATACACCACTCATACACATGGGACACACACACTCTCTCTTTGGAAGGGTACAGATGTCAAAGGAATAAGAAAAGACCCAGTATTAAACCTTAATCCAAAAGCGAAAGTAATGAAGCTACCCCTAAGTTGACTCTCCAGCGCTGAATTGGTCCACAGCCTACAATACTTTATTTCAGAAAGAGTTTTATTCACCAATAATTGCCCAAATTACACAGAAAAAGAAATGACGGTAATTTTGATCAAAAACAGATCTTATCCTTTTGAGACAAAACATACATTTTGTGGTACAGAACACAATAAAATCTAGGCAGGCTCTTTCCCTCTGCCGACTTTAAAAGATAAATGGCTTTTGTGATGGTAAATTTTTCCTTATGAGATCATAACGATGTCTCCGTGCACGTAAGTGCTGCTTCTGTTTCCTGTAAGTATTATAAAAAGATATTGCAAGACATTCCCCTCTCCTTGGGAACTCAGACATTCCCATGCCTTCCCCAGGTGAGGACAAAAGCGAGCGTCAGAGAAGTGACTGCAGAGACACTTATCCTGACAGGGAGACCTGTTTGAGGCAATTGAGCTGTTTGTTCAAATGCTCCAAGGCTTTTAAAGATGACAGTACCTCTGCAGACGTGGCCGCAGACCTGTCACCTGCCATTGCCTGGAAGGTGAGCCGTGAACATTGGAGATGACCGTGGGGGAGAGAGAAGAGGCCCTTCTTTACGCTTCACCTGATACATGCTCACCTGGGCCAAAGCACAGTGCGGAAGGCCGTAGGGACACAAACAAGTGCATTGTGATTCAAAACCAGCTTCTGGGCAGTGACGATGCGGGCACCACAAGTAACATTCGTCTCTTTCAGCTTTGGGGATAAGAAGATTGTTCTACAGCTCAGCCAAGGCCAGGACCTCCAGCTCCTCCTGGAAGCCTAGAAGCCATGAGGCGAAATGATCATTCATCACTTATGGTTCAGAGAGAGGGTGTGAGGGGGACCTGCACTGTCCCTGAACGTACCATGTGGCGCACGTGACGATGTGCAGGGAATGGCAGGTGAGGCCAGGATGCCCTCGGTGTGCCCTGCCACCGACATCTGTTCAAACCCTTCTTCAGCAGCCCATCCAGCGATCAGAAGCGTTCACACACGTGCGTTTACAAAATTCTCAGATTCACCTTAAAATTCTCTTATTCTCTGAGAATTCTCACAAACTTGTGTGTGTGTGCGTGTGCGCACGTGTGTTGGGGAGTGTGTATAGGAGGGAGATCCCAAGTGTCACTAGAAGCCCCTTGCAGGATTTCCATGTGGGCTTCCCCAAGCTAATCTGGTTTGGGGGAAGAGAATCTCTAGAATTATTTTTTCTTCTTCCTCCAGGATGGCCTTCTGGGATGCTGACCAGCATCAACAGGTATGGAGAACATGGGGTCTGTTTCCTGCCACAAAGACCCCTCGGCTCTTTCCCCTCTCCCTTGGATATGTCCCTTTCTTCCCATAAAACCCGCTTAAATCTCTCGGATGGATGGATGGATGGATGCATGCATGCATCTATCTACATGATGATAGATAGATAGATAGATAGATAGATAGATAGATAGATAGATAGATAGATAGATGATAGATACCCAGATGTGTGTCCATACTGGATTCTTCATACCTTCCATTTCACTGGTCTAAGCTCTGCCCCTGCATGGCTATAACCACAAAAAGACAGAATCCTTCATCCCTGACAGGAAGGTCTCTCAGACGTAAGATGACTCCCCTATGACCCAGCAATAGCACTGCTAGGGATTCACCCAAAGGATACAGGAGTGCTGATGCATAGGGGCACGAGTACCCCAATGTTCACAGCGGCACTTTCTACAATAGCCAAAACATGGGAAAAGCCTAAATGTCCATCACCTGATGAGTGGATCAAGAAGATGTGGTTTATATATACAATGGAGTACTACATGGCAATGAGAAAGAATGAAATATGGCCATTTGTAGGAAAGTGGATGGACCTCGAGGGTGTCATGCTAAATGAAATAAGTCAGGCAGAAAAGCACAGATACCATATGTTGTCACTCTTGGGTCTAACAGGAGAAACCTAACAAGGGACCATGGGAAAAGGAAAGGGGGGAAAAGAGTTGGGGAGAGGCAGTGAGGTAAATCATGAGAGACCTTTGAATCCTGAGAACAAACTGAGGGCTGAAGACAGAGGGGGGAAGGGGAAGGGGGGTGACGGACACGGAGGCGGGCACTTGTGGGGAAGAGCACTGGGTGTTACATGGAAACCAATTTGGTAATAAACTATTAATAAAACTTAAAATTTAAAAAAAATTTTAAAAAACCTGTCAATCATTTAAGGCCTGAACAATTTTAAAGAGAGAACATGACTGTTGATGTCTCTCATGATGAAACATTGCCTCCAGGCATGGGGGCACCGACAGCTCTCCCACAATGGAGCAGAACATCCTTCATGCCCCATCCCCTTCCCTTTCCCTCCGCCTCTGCTTCATGTGAAGGCCCGGGAGCAACTCACTCGTTGCCTTGTGTATCTCTCATCTTCTGCCCTGGGTTTCTCCACCTCTGCACAACCCGGACTATGCAGGATGAGACATAATGTGAAGCAGAGAAGAGCCACCCGGCCAAGGCCACTTTAGACCATCAGACCTGCGCCCATCCAGCAGCTGACCACGGCCGAATGAGTGTGCCCTGGAAAGATCAGAAGATTTCATCAAAGAAGCCCAGCCAAAATTACTAATCCACACAATCGGAAGTTAAATAAACTCTTCTTTTAAGCCACTACATTTTGGGTTGGCTTGTTATACAGGAAAAAAATACTGGATACCAGCATTCTTTTCAATTCTCATCAAGAAAGGGGATCAAAATTCATTGTCACTGAAGATGGACAGCTCAAGCCACACAAAATCGTGCATCACCCTAGGCTGTTAATGACATCATTTTTTTTTTCACCATCTTCTCTGCAAACATGTAGACCATGACCTTAATTGTATTGACCTAGCACAGAAAGCCATGCTGTGTCACTATATGGTGACCGCATGCTGGCCAGACAGGAACACTGGATGCCCTGTGTGCCCTATCGAGTCCCATGCCAAAAAGTGGGAACCAAACACTAGAAGACACAGGGACCCGACACATGGTGATGGCGTTAGGGCCCCCTGTATCTGGTGGTTTAGGAAATCCTTTCCAATTTAAAGAGCCAGTTACTGCACCTTGCATCCACTGACACCAAGAAGTGACGTGGTATCTTGAGGGATCATTAGAGGCGAAGTGTGTCACATAGTCATAAACTCTCCTCCTCAAGAGTTTGCGGCCAGTTATGGCTTCAAAGACTCAGAGACAAGGTGACTTGATGGTGGCAGTAAACAAATTCGAATCGTGCAAGTGCGTCCTGTAGCAGGCCCCCTGGGCACTCAGGATGACTGTCCCAGAGCCCGCCTTTGGCTCCAACCAGAACCAGAGTAGGCAGTTTAAAGCAAATTCACACTCAGCTTGTGCTCATGGCCCCTCATCTCCAATGTGCACCCCACACGTCTCCCTTTCCGCCCAGGGCCTTTCTCTGATGACCCATCAACTGGTTGGCCCATCTGCCAATGCGGTTCAGAAGGTTGGGGACTGAAATCTCCTGGAGGCAAACTTCAGCCAGTGCTCCGTGGGGCCTGGAAAATCGCCTCAGCCTGTTATCTTTCAGATGGCAATTATGAAGGAGTCTCTGGTTTTCAGGAAATTCCAGTAGAAGTGAATTCCTAAGCAGCTATAAGAAAGAAGATTAACATATTCTCAGAAAGTCATTTTTTTTGTATTTTACTTGCAATGCATGTTTTTATAGGAATTTTATATAATACACGTGCACAGGGAAATGGATCACTCATCATACTACAGGAAGCATACGTTTTGTAACCCTTCTCATTGTATCAAGTCTTTGTTGAACATCCTCTGGGCACAAGAAACTCACCTTGGCGCAGGAGACAGAACAACACACAAAACAAACAAATGCCTTACTTTCAGCTGGCAAAGTAGTATATGGAATGTTATAGAAATTGAGCTTTTGGCTCAAGCCCTTAACTCAGAAAATGTCTTTTCACTGATGGCAGGTACATTAGTTAGGGAAGGAGTGGCCCATTTAGATTCCGCAGCTTTCCAATTCCAACACAAAATAAAAAATCGGTTCTGAAGTATTATGTTTCTGGGAAGCAGGAAGCACACAACTTCCAAGCATCTTCCTTAAACACCTCAAGGAGAAGTGGAAAAATTAGCATATTTATTGTTACCACTTGTGTTTTATATAATCTTGTGCTTTTTCATTTGGATTTACCAAAAAGGGGCGGGGCGGGGGGCGGTCCTGAACACAGTAGAGTGTAACCCCTTTTTCATCTTAAAAACTACTTTTGTTCTGAAAAAATATAACCATACACAATAGTAGAGAGAATATACTCCTCACCTCCACGTGTTTAACAACCAACACAACACTGGCAACCGGATCATATTTGCTTTACCTCCTCGCGCTCCACCTTGAGGAAGGATTTCTAGAAATGAATTTTTTAGGTAATATTTAACATGCTCAACAATGGGGATTGATTGCTGACTTGCTCCCGAATTTGTTTTTACCTACTGATCCTTCCTCAAGTAATATGCAAGCTTTCTTTTTTTTTCTGTGTATCTTTGCTAAACGTTATAATATCAGAACTTTGAACTTTGCTAATAGGATGGATCTGAAATAACTCATGGATTTGTCGCAATTTTTTTTCTGATTTCTAGTGAGGATGAGAACTTTTACCTTAATGGAACACTAATACTTAACTTTTACAAGTAAATTATTTATACAGTGGGCCCCTTTTTTCCACTGCTAAAAGTCTTTATATGTTCTTGATAATAACTCTCTCTACACTATTATTTATGATCTTAGTATCTTTTCCCCAGTCTGTGATTTTCTCTTTAATCCTGTCAATGGTTTTTGTTTTTAACAGAAATGCTGGATTTAATTTTAAGAGTCATGTTATCAAAATTTACCTTTAAGATATCTACCCTACATTTTATTTCATAATTTAAGGTACACTTCCCTTAAGGCCATGAAGACAGCTTTTTAAATTTTATAGTAAAAGTTATGCTAATTTTCACATTTATGACTTCAATATATTTGGAACTAATATTGAGAATAACATGAGGTATGCATCCAATTTAATTTCTTCTATGTTTATACTATGTGCAGAATGACTCACTTAGTGCTATTTCTGAAGTATTTCTTCATTTACCCACAGATTCAAAATGCAATCTCTCTATATGCCAGATTTCCATCATAGGTAGAATATTGCTAAACTTTTTTCTCTAACAATATAGCTTTATAATACCACTGGAGATCTAAAAGAACAGCCAGGATTTCCATATTACTTTATATCATTTTATTTGATATATTTTCCCAGTTAATGAATTTTAGAAAGAGTATGTACATGGAAAACTCTTCTAAGATTTAATTGGTTTTCATTTAATTTGTATATTCGTGTGGAGAGGATTAATAATATTGAAATACTAAGTCTTCTCATCCATGAGAATGGTATGTGCCTACATTAATTTTTCAATGTTTCCAATATTTTATAAAATTTTATAATTTTTATCCATAAAAATGTTTATATTCTTCTTGCTACTAAAGAATTTGGCAACTATCCTGAATTAATTTATTTGTTAAATTATTTTTAATTTGGTAATTTCAGATTATTAGAAATGCTATTTATTTTTCTATACTAATCATATAGCCAAAATTCACTGCTTAAACTCTTATTTACCCTACTAGTCTGTCTATATTTAAAATTGTTCTATGTTTACCAAATATATTTACTGTAATTAACCAATATACTTATATCTCTTTCAGGCTAAGAACTCTAGGCACATTGGTGAATAACAGAAATGGTTCTAATTTTAAATTTTATGGGCATTGCTTTAATGGTTTAATGTTATGAATATTATTTATTTCAGTTTTGGTGGCCATATTGTGACAGTTTAAGAAGTTCTTTACTATTTATAGTTTGTTAAGAAGTTTACCAACCTTAAATGATTACTGAATCTTATTTATCTACATATTTTCAAATGATCCTATCAGTTCTCTCATTTAATTAATTAAATGTAAAAAAACACACATTAAACTTTTTAAATGTTAAAACATTCTACAATTCTTGGAAACAACCCTAACTCACCATAATGTTTAACTTTACTTGCATTTCTAGATTTAATTTACTAATATTGTATTGAGAATTTTTGCTTCTGTGTTTACACATGAAAGTGGCCCATATTTTTAAATTTTATTCTTGCTATCAAGATTATAACCATCCCTAATAAAATGGGTTCTCTAACTTTCCTTATTTTATCTTTAGATTGTTTACATAAGGATTATACATTCTCTGAATTGTATAAACTTCTGTGAAACATTTCTTTTCATTCCCAGTAGGCAAAGGCTTTCATTATGATAGGTATGGAATTTTATGATGCTAATTCTTCATCTAGGAAGATTTTTATATTTCTCCTTTAATCTATTATTACTAATTATATTTTTTGTTTTTTAATTGTTAAGCCAAACTTGAATTCTTACCATAAATATAATTTGGCTTTAAACTTCTTCTTTGCAATTTGCTGACCTTCTTGTTAATATTTTTAAAGGAATTTTATATGTATATACAGAAAGAAGTTGACCTGTAATTTTATTTCCAGTAGTCTTTTGTGGTTTAGTTTCAGTATTTTTTTCCAATTAAAAAAATTTTTTTTGAGAGAGAGAGAGAGTCAGTGTGAGCAGGGGAGGGTCAGAGAGAGAGGGAGATACAGAATCCGAAGACAGGCTCCAGGCTCCAAGCTAGCTGTCAGCAAAGAGCCCAATGCGGGGCTCGAACCCACAAACCATGAGATCATGACCTGAGCCGAAGCCGGACACTTAACCAACTGAGCCACCCAGAGGCCCCAGTATCAGTATTTTAAAAGCCTTCATTTTGTATTTTTGGAATGGTATAATATATGCTTTCAATTGCTTATTTGTAATGTAATACTGATATTGCCCCTGGGACCCCTATTTTGGGGAGCACCTTATAGATTTCAGGAGCACACACTTTGCGGACACTGGTCAAGAACAGCTGTCCCAGTGAGGTGTCCATACTTCTGCAGTGAATACCGTTTCTTGGGCACGCAGAGGCATTACAGGCCTTTTTAGGGAGTTGACTTCACCAGACTCTCCACTCCCATGCACTGTGTCCTAAACTTGATGTGCCTGAGTAGCCTGTGGTCGGCTGTTTCTTCTGTCTTTCCTCCCCTTTCATAGTGATGCTCCCCCCACCCTACAGAGGAAGCAAAGCTCTCACTCCTCTCTCCTCCTCTGGTGCATGGCTTTGAGCTGTGCAAACCTCCAGACACCAACCTAAGACACGATCTAGAATTTCCATTTCTAAGGAAAAATCCCAGGAGAGCAAAGAAGAGAAACTTCAGTAAGAAAGATTGAAATGTAGCCTATCTGACTAGACAAAAAAAAAAAAAAAAAAAAAAGTCACAGAGAGGCTCTGTGTCTCTATTTATTTTTCTTCCTATCTATCTATCTATCTATCTATCTATCTATCTATCTATCTATCATCTACCTGTCTTCAAAATAGTATTCAGAGGTGATAAAGCTATTGTGTGCTATCTATTATCATGTTTATTGGAAATAAAACATGAGTTGAAGTTATTTTCTGAAAAGATAAAAATCTGATTTGGCAAACAAAAGGATTTCTTATCAACCTGTCTGCACATATTCCTCTAAGAAATGAGGTAAAATTACACTTCCAATGGTTTGGTGAAAATAGATTTAATCTTAATACACAGTACATAACAAAAATACACATTATTTGCAAATATTTAAAAGTATTTAACAAATATTATTAGATGTTTATATAAAAATGTTTGAATGGAAAAATGCTCTTAAAAATTAGTTTAGAGACAATGACAATGCAAATGACAATATTGAAAAACTCTGGTCTAAGAGATAATCCTATTTCTTTAACAAGGACAGAAGCCATCCCCTATGTTACATACAATTTTCTGTATGTTAAAATAAGATATGTTTGCACTTAAGTTTGTTCACCTACTGTTTGGCCTTGTAAAATCACAAATGATGAAACTTAATTCCAACTATAAATCAGAATTTTGCTAATTCAGAGAGACCAACTGTATTATAGTTCTCTAGAAAAGAAACAGAACCAATGAGACAGAGACAGAGACAGAGAGACAAACTGCTTCACTCATTCTTCCAACTTAAGTGTTAATCTAATCTAAAACACACTCTCACAGAAATTCCTGCAATAATGTTCAACCAAGTACAAGGATTCGTCTTAGCTCAGCAGAGTTAACACATAAAATGAAGCATCACACTGACAGTGTAGTTGACGCTTGGACAACATGAATTTGAACTGCACTGGTCCACTTATATGCAGCTTCCCCATCCCAGTAAATACAGTAGGGTACTGTAAATGTACTTTCTCTTCCTTGTGATTTTCTTAGTAACATTTTCTTCTTTCTCATTTATTTTATTGTAAGAATACAGCATATAATACATGTAACACACAAAATGCGTTAAGCAACTGTTTATGTTATCATTAAATCTACAATCAACAGTAGGCTATTGGTTAAGTTTTGGGGGAGTCAAAAATTATACATGGATTTTTGACTGTACAGGGGTGGGTGCACCTAGCCCCTTGTTTGCAAGGGCCAAGGATGTATGATGCATTGACACATTTTTATCTTTAAATGTTAGGAAATCCCTGGGTAAACATTACGAGACCTGCACCCTGATTTCAGTTTTTATTTATAAATCAGTGACTGTATGTAATTACTGAAGGTTCCTGACCCTTGATTTCATCACTATAACAGGAGTAAAATATTTGTCCTTTTTATCCCAAAGGGATGTTATATAGAAGTTGATTGTCAATCCAAAATTGCTTTGTAAATTCTATTATAAAAATCATGATAGGTTAATCATTCAGGACATATGCTAATGAATTCACTGTCTGTGTGTTAATACCATGTCAAAAAAATAATTTTATTTTCCAGACCACAATGCATTCTATGTTGCAAGCCAGCCAACTAATCTCCATTTTTGCATCGTGTTGGTAGTTTTATTTTTTTCATTCTTGTTTTCTCTCTTTCTTTTTCAAGATGAAGATTATTTGTTTATTTCATCAGGAACTGCTTTTTCACACACTGAGTCCAAGATGACGACCCCAAACTTCTCCATGTATTAGAAGCAGGAGGCAGTCCTAGGGTGCAGTTGGTTTGGCAGATGGTTCTGGAATCTCAAATCTTCATAGAGTTCCATTGGCACAGGTGCCTGCTGAGTTTGGCACTGATTTTCACCCCATTTCTCCAGTAACTTTCTCTGCTTTTAGGACTGGGCATGAGGGCCAAGAGTTAAACAATTGCTAGTGTTGATAACATATAAAAAGGCAGGAAATGTTGAGTGTTCTTGGGAGCACTGGGACTGGTGTTACTCTCTATGTGGTACTCATTAGCATTATTTGTTGTGCTTCTTCCCTAATTAAAAATAGAGCAGAGCAGGTAACATTTCCTATACAATACTGGTTTTCTTATTTGCGCCTCATGTTATTTATATGTCCAACTCAACCAAATCCTAGCTCTTGTGAGTTCATTCATTCTGTGTGGCTTTAATGAGCTCTGTGTTAATGTCACAGTCAAAACATCATGCACTGCTTTGAACAGTGGGGGTAAAGGTGGAAAATAATTAGTATCTATTTTCGGTCTTGAGGTCCATCAGTGTCAATAGGAAAAGAGGGGAGCAGAGAGAGTAATCAGGAAAGGACTTTGCCCAGCAGGATGCAGATTTAATTAATTTACCCCAAGCTAATCTGGAAAGAGTGGAAAATGGACTCCACAATAAAAGAACATGCTTCTTTTAACTGCTAAGCTTATTTTCTCAGAAGCTTTGTTTTAACCCTATAGACAACCGACTTAGTTTATCTTAATGGAGACAATGTACAAACGCAAAGCCCCCCCAAAAAGGTTTGTAATCATTTACTCATATGTAATGAGTTCATTTATTCGCTTAATCAGATATTAAGTGTTGATGTTAAAAATTAAATTGCAGTAAAGCAGAAAAGGAAGACGTTTGAGTTAACATTGCTGCACCAATAACACCAACTCCCTGCCTCTTACTTTGACAAGAGGCCCCGATGCAACTTTGAGCAAGTGCATTTTTTAACGAGCCATATTTTGACTCCTTAAATTAAGTAACAATATTTTCAATGAGAGCCATAGACTAGTGGTTAGACCGGAAGTCCTGGGTATGTTTCAAATATCCCTAAGCAATCAGGAGAAATATAAATGGTGTTCTATTGATTCCAAAGAGGAGAAAAAATAATGTAAAAAGTCTATGAGTCTTGCATACAGATTAGCAGTTGTTATTGTAGATTTTTATGTAAATTGGTCATAATTCAAGTCAGTATCAAAATAAGAAAGAAAATGGTTTGTCACAATGTCTCAGTGGTTAAGGTCTGGTGAAATCCAAAAACTCCTCAATGTCTTTCATCTCAATTGCTGACCCTTCAGGAAACTCTGGCCACAGTCCCTACTTGTGTAGACCCCTTATGAAGAGTACACTGGTACTATCTGTCCACTAAGTGATGTGGAAATGCACAGGACACTAGCCCCTACCACCCTGGGGGCCGATGGTATAATGCATCTGAACCAAATGGACGGAGACTCGTGACCATGTTGACTCCTCTCCCGAACTTGCTGGGTCCTGCTTTCCTAGGCCACCTCTGCATACATTGGTGTGGATGACTCCCCCTCAGCACAGTCTAGCCCGTGCAGGGCTAGCACAGAAGAACGATTGCCTTTTAGTGTTTGCTGCTCTAACTGGGGCTAACAAACAGCATTTACTTGATGAATCCTTATCTGTGAAATCGTCCATTGTTGACACAACATGAATGTGTGGCATCATGGGTAGATAGTTGATAGTTTGTATACTTAATCCCTGAAAACAAATTTCTGCTTGTCCATAGAGTTAGAATTCACCTATAGACAATGATTCTGACATTCATTGTAATGTGCCCTATGGGGAGTGAGTACCCTCCCTGAGTTTTCTCTCCCCGGGCCCTAGGGATGCATTTGCTCTTCACATAGAACATCACTTGCAGGACTCTATTTATAGGGGTTTTAATGGGTTGTTTTGGGGATACAATAGAGGGTAAGGTTACAGAATCTCAAATCAAAGTAACCATCTTAATTTTCAGATATTCTTTGATCACTGATGAGCCACTTGGGTCTTTCAAGTATTAGTTTCCTTAACTGTAAAGTGGTGACAATACTAAATACCTATAAGGTTGTTTTATGGCTCAAAAGGAAAAATGGAATTAAGAATTTCAGCCTTAAGGTGCCTTGGTGGCTCAGTCTGTTGAGCATCTGACTTTCGCTCAGGTCATGATCTCATGGTTCGTGAGTTCAAGCCCCATGTCGGGCTCTGTGCAGACAGCTCAGAGCCTGGAGCCTGCTTTTGATTCTGTCTCCTTCTCTCTTTGTCCCCCTCCACCACCACCCCCCCGCTTGCATTGTGTCTCTCTCTCAAACATCAAAAAAAATTTTTAAGAGAATTTCAGCCTGAAAATAGATCCATATGTGACATTCAAACAGTAACTATCATTAAGATTAATTAAGTATTCCTTTATTTATTAATTACTCCATAAATTTTAATGCTTTACATATATAATTTTTTTTTGCTTCCCATTAATTTTAACCCCTTTGGGCACAATATCACCCAGGTTGGCATGGTCAGCCTTTTTCTGAGACAGAGCAACCTTGACTGCTCTGGGTCTGGAAGGAGAACTGGGCCACCAGGACACAGATCTCCATGCAAGGAGTTTCCTGAAACCTTAGGGACAAGTTGCACATGCTCAGGTTCCACAGAAGGAGGAGAGGTAAATAGCAAGCACCTTGCATGGCTCACCTATTGTGCCTGGGAAGAATGGTGACTTATAATTAGATAACTTTCCAAAAATGCCTAATGACTAGATGGGGCATGGAGGAAGTAATGGCAGTGCGCCGTGTGCATTTGGGTTGAGTGGGGCCAGGAGAGTAAAGATTGCTGAGGGGGCTTTCAGAGTAACGTATGTGTGAGAGAATCATGATCTAACTAACAAGAGTGGTGTCTACAGAATGGAGGAAAAGAGAATTATCAAAATTGCATAAATTGGCTGGAGAGGGGCCAAAAGATGATTCAGTGGTTGGACCTTGTATCTGGACACCTGAGAGAGTGTGCTATTTGCATACTGTCCTGCATAGAGGTTGTTTGTGTGGCTTGTAATTCATTTTCTGCCCAGAGTCGCACATTCACAATTGTGGGGGGCTTCGTTGGGTTGTGCTCCGTCCTGGACCTTCGGATCAGAATCAGCCCTCCTGTTCTTGACATCAAGAGGGATTACCTGGCCTCACCATCTTAAGCCAGACCAGGCTGGCCCCCTGGAATGGATCAGGGAGGGAAGAAGAGTATACAGACCGTACCCAGGTTCCTATGATTGTGAGATATGATAAGAAAAACAGAGAAAAACCAGCTCACGCGGACTGCACTTGTGCAAACTTAATGGCTAACCACAGATCAAACACGGGTTGTCTATATTTTTTCCTGGTGGGAGTGGCTAGTTGAAAGTATCACCCAAGGGGAGGACACTGGCCCAAGACCTTGAATCCGGACTCCTAGTGGCCTGTTTACCATGGGGCTTCCACAGCCAGGAGGTTGGATGCTGTGAGCACCCGATTTGATGTATTAAGCCTTCTCTGTTCTTCTCTATACTTCTCTCTCTCTCTGTTTGTGTTTACTATAATTGTTTAATTCCTTATATTCCCTTTCTCTTATAATAAATAAAGTTTTCTTCCATGAAACTGAAAATGCAGCTCTCATAAATTATTTAGAACACATACTTGGGACTGTCAGAAAGAATATCTAGTTTAAGAAAGAAGTTGATTAATTTTAGCTGCCATCTATTGATAGATGTATTTATTTGAACTTAGCCATTTTATATAGAGTACTTGTGTATGTTTGTCTCTTATATAGATTTATTTTTCACTCATACTTCTTTAAATAAATACATGTAAGTTATGTGTTAACCAATGAGGCTTAAAAGGCTAGTAGCAGTATTGGCTATGTACCAAAAATAATTTATTTTATAAAAATAACTATTCAACTGCCATTTGAAATATGACATTTTAGCGTATATTCCATAAAAGAGGTGAGTGTCATTCTTTTTGTAGAATCATTCTAATGACTCTTGCTAGTTAGATTTGCAACCATCGTCATGATATTGGAGCTCTTAATAAGTATGATATCTCTAAAAACATCTTTTACCTTTAGAGAAAATTTCTCTGGGTACAAACTGGCAGGATTGTAGTCAACAGTCTATTTCTGAACACAGAACATTTTCTTCCACATATTGATAATAATCTCAGAGACCCCCAATAGAGTGAAGAAATCTCTATCCCCACATTGTGCATTCAATGAAAATTATGTCCCATGAAAATCAGCTACAGATGTTAGAAAGAGAAATTCCAGAGCAAAGGAGGAGCATCGTTGTACACAGTAGATACATACAAGTTCAAGTCTAGAAATGGATCTTTATTGGGACGCCTAAGTGGCTCAGTCTGTTAAGCATCCAGCTTCAGCTCAGGTCATGATCTCATGGTTCTTGGGTTCGAGCCCTGCATCGTGCTCTGTGCTGACAGCTCAGAGCCTATAGCCTGTCTTCAGATGCTGTGTCTCCCTCTCTCTCTGACCCTCCCCTGCTCATGCTGTCTCTCTCTGTCTCTCAAAAATAAATTAAAAAAAAACATTAAAAAATTTTTAAAAAGAAATGGATCTTTATTCCACAGAGCTTTGCAATGTGTGCTCTGGACTTACTCTGTTATCATCCAGAACCTAAATAACAGGTAAGTGGCAAAGCTAATGTTGATCTCATTACACAGAGTTTCTTTGTTATAATCCTATTTGTTTCTTCACTGTGGATCTATTCAATTGTATTTATTCACGTGAAAATTTGGATTCAGTTTAATGGAAGTATTTCTACAGGCAGACAAGCTCCTAAAGGGAAGTTGTAGCAATTCAAAGGTGGCTACTAAAAGAGCGAGACCTGAAAACCCTGACACATGATGCATGGAATAAAATAGACAAAAAACATGCAAACACCTTAGTTCAGCACACACATATGCTAGGGATTTATCCATTAATCATACAGACTCAGATTCCATTATGTCACAAATCTGCCTGCACTCCTTGGGTCCCCAATTTCCAAACTAACTGAAGGATGTTGGCATGGGAATTGGCTGTATTAATATTCACGATAGCTTTTGTGTCACACACGTCAGCAGGCACAAACCAGATGCTGTAGGTTTTGTTCATATAATGGGATTCAGGAGGGATATTCAGACATTAGGTACAAAAAACTTAATCATAACTCAAAGGATCAAGGACACTATGGCTCCACCTTTGTCTTAGTCCCTAACTTTCTCTGGGAACCCAGACTTGCCCAACCTCCAACCTTTGTGAAGGAATTTTTATGTGTAGGATAATTGGACACACAACTATGCCTTAGAAGGAGTTGGGAAAGATAAAAATATATCTTGAGAAGACATTACCATATCTTAGGCAAAATTTATATTATTTCTTTATTTCTATTCAGTAGAAGCCCCTATTAAAATTTACAAAATTTTTACTATATTTATCTATGTATCAAGTCAGTGGGAAAAAATACAAGCACTGTTTTTCCTCATTGAATCTTCCACATCTAAATATTAACAATTAAAAGTGATATCAACATTCAATGATAGCATCAAAGACAGCAACGACTATCACTACTAGAAAGAATACCATGACAGAATAGTAGATTATAAAATACTTAGTATTCTCTTCTGGAATTACTATTGCAATTTTGCTTGTATAATGCAAATTAAATAGCTAAATTTTAATTCAGTTCAATTCAGTTTCATCTGGGAAGAGGAACGCATGTTTTATATTTAAGATTGGAGTGCCTAACACGGAGCTTTGCACATAGCAATAGAATAGTCAAAATGGAATAAATTTAAAGCCTTCTATCAAGTGAAATAATGGGTTTAGATGAAAATATAAAACAGGATTCTTGCCTTCAAGGAGTGTAGAGCCTTAAAGTGGAGTGCGTCCAAGTCATGGCCCCTGGAGGGGTCTTACTGATTAGGATGACATTCATGTCTCACATCTTGCAGTCATGTGGAACAGACATTGGTAAACTTGACCCATGGACCAGATCCTTTAGCAGTGTGTGAGCTGAGAATAATATTTACATTTTAAAGAGTTGTTAAAATACATATATACATGCAACAGGGATCTATGTGATCCACAAAACTGATAATATTTACTCTTACCCTTTGTAGAAAAGGTTCCCCGATTTTTGGCTTAAAAGATTAAGGTTTCCTGCTTTGTCACTTAATCTGAGCCCCCTTTCCCCGGAGTGTGTGCTGGTTAACTTTTCATCTCCATGAGGATTCTTAAGTAAAACTAACAATCCTAACATTTGTCAGTTAAAGGAAAGAATGAATGTTTGTTGAAATATTTCTTTCAAAACTGAAGGGCATATTCACATTGTTAGGTAGGGAAACACTAATAACAGAACTTGAATATTTCAAATGGAGTAAGCCCCCCCCCCTCCAAATTCTGGTGGGCTAACATGATAGAAGTGTATTTCTCTCTCCTATAGCTCTGTCCAAGAAATCACACACACTTGAACGTATAACAAGGTTGTTACTCACCGCAGTGGGGCCTCTGCACACTATGGGGAACTTTGCGGGTGTTCTGGAATGCGAGTGTTAGAAAGACCTTATAGAACTTGGGCTTTGGTTGATGATTTGGACAGTTTAATGAAGTGGGGCTCTCTGTCGCTCTCTGCTGGATGCAGTCCAAAAGTAAGAATAATCCTATGAGGGGCGCCTGGGTGGCTCAGTCGGTTAAGCCTCCAGCTTCGGCTCAGGTCAGATCTCATGTTCGTGGGTTCGAGCCCTGCGTCGGGCTCTGTGCTGACAGCTGGCTCAGAGCCTGGAGCCTGCTTCTGATTCTGTGTCTCCTTCTCTCTCTGCCCCTCCCCCTCTCATGCTCTGTCTCTCTCTGTACCAAAAAAAAAAAAAAAAAAAAAAAGGAATAATCCTATGAGTGGTATATTAATAAATCTTACCCACAGGGAGAGCAGACTAACGTGAGGGGAAAGCTATAATTGATATGGAAAAACAATCACTCATATTAGCTGTGGGAGGGTGATGTTGGTAATGGTGGTTTGGATGATATTCATGTTTGCCTGCATTTAGACATGATTACAGACACTGTTTGTTTTTTCTTTCTTTGTCCATAATCATATTGATGTTCTGTTGAATCATTCATGTCTGAAGGGAGAACATCAAGACCTGGCTGATAATGCCAGGCCCCACCCAATGTCCGGGGCTGCTTTGCTCTCTCTGAGGATGCGCGGACTGCTCTCTCTGAGGATGCGCGGACTGCTCTCTCTGAGCACGCGCTGTTGTCTGGCGCGCACTGGTCCAGCGGCACCACTTAGCAGCCGACATCAGTATTGGACGAGCGGAGTTTCTCAGACTGGTTGGATGGTGTCTCATCTTAGGCTGCTGTTCCCTTTTCTGAGTTTCACTTCTCCAGATTCTCTCATAATTGTGTCAAATCTCATTTCAATAATTCCCTCACCCCGTAACTCAGTGCTTCTGTTCCCTTAATTAAACACTGTGACACAGAACACAAATGAGGAAGATTAATCGAAAGTTGTTTGAGAAGGAGATCGATTCCTGGAGATCCCAGCTCCAAATCCATGTAAGAAGAGGCTGCCCTTCCCAATCACGGCAGAATAATGGAGGTTCATGCTTTTTAAAAGGCAAAACTGTGGGATTGTACACTGGGGAACCTCAGACATGTTTGGTGACAAGATAGCTTTCCAGAAACAGGAGAATAATTGTAGAACATCTGAACTGAATGCTGAGGCTACCAGTCTCTTGTGTCCACCCAGCTCTTGAAGTCATAGAAATGCATCCTCTGGTAAGAGATCAGAGGAACTGGTTCCCTGAAGTCTGACCAAGTCTACACAACTGAGGTCACTGCTTGAAGCAGACGATGATCATAAATGATTACATTCATTAGGTCTGCTCGATGAACTGAAGATTGACTATCATTGAGGATTGATTTCCTTTATACCTGATAATATTTTTTTTCTCTGAAACACACTTTGAAACCAAAATAACCAACCCAACTCTCCTTTAATTTATGTTAGCATGGCATACTTTCTTCCTTTCCATTGATTTATTTGAGTCATTTTATTTAAATTTGTTGCAGGAATGACATACCAGATAAAGGGCTAGTATCCAAAATCTACAAGGAACTTACCAAAGTTCACACCCAAAAAACAAATAACCCAGTGAAGAAATGGGCAGAAGACATAAACAGATACTTCTCCAAAGAGGACATCCAGATGGCCTACAGGCGCATGAAACGATGCTCAACATCACTCATCATCAGGGAAACACAAATCAAAGCCACAATGAGATACCACCTCACACCAGTCAGAGTGGCTAAAATGAACAAATCAAGAGACTATAGATGCTGCCGAGGGTGTGGAAAGACGGGCACCCTCCTACACTGGTGGTGGGAATGTAAACTGGTGCAGCCGCTCTGAAAAAGAGTATGGAGGTTCCTCAAAAAACTATCTATAGAACTCCCTTATGACCCAGCAATAGCACTGCTAGGGATTTATCCAAGAGATACAGAAGTGCTGATGCATAGGGGCACAAGTACCCCAATGTTCATATCAGCACTGTCAACAATAGCCAAATCATGGAAAGAGCTTAAATGTCCACCAACTGATGAATGGATCAAGAAGACGTGGTATATATATATATATATATATATATATATATATATATATATATATATACACACACACACACACACACACACACACACACACACAATGGAGTATTACATGGCAATGAGAAAGAATAAAGAATGAAATCTGGCCGTTTGTAGCAAAGTGGATGGACCTCGAGGGTGTCATGCTAAGCGAAATAAGTCAGGTGGAGAAGGACAGATACCATATGTTTGCACTCATAGGTCTAACAGGAGAACAAGAGAAACCTAATGGAGGACCAGGGGGAGGGGAAGAGGGAAAGAGAGTTGGGAAGAGAGAGGGACGCAAAACTTGAGACACTATTGAATACTGAAAACGAACTGAGGGTTGAAGGGGAAGGGGGCAGGGGGAAAAGAGGTGGTGGTGTTGGAGGAGGGCACTTGTGGGAAGAGCACTGGGTGTTGTATGGAAACCAAATTGACAATAAATTATTTAAAAAAATAAAAATAATAAATTTGTTGCAGGAAGCATACAGTTGAGTCTTTTTCATTCTATCTGACAATCTTCCCCTTTATTTTGGATGGTTGGATTATGGACACTTAATGTGATTCTTGATATGGTTGAGTCTGTGTCTGTCACTTGCTATCTGCTTACTATTTTGCTCATCTATTATTCTTTTTTTTTTCTCCTTTACTACATTTTAGTTGTTGTAATTCTAATGGGCATGTAGAAGTTAGCACAGACACTTTTCAGGTGATATTTTACCACTTTGAAGAGCATAAAAATCTCACAATAACATACAGTTGCTCCCTGAACAACTTGAAAGATAGGGGGCGCCAATCCTCCGCACAGGCACAAATATGTATGACTTTTGACTCCCCCAAAATGTAACTACTACTAGCTTACTGTGACGCAGAAGCATTAATGCTAACAAAGAGTCAATTAATATATATTTTGTATGTTATATATATCATGTACTGTAGTCTTAAAGTAACCTAGAAAAAGAAAATATTATTAAGAAAATGATAATGAAGAGGGGTACCTGGGTGATTCAGTCAGTTAAGCATCCAATTCTGTTCAGGTCATGATCTCACAGTTTGTGATTTTGACCCCCGAATCGGGCTCTGTGCTGTCAGCTCAGAGCCTGTTTCAGATCCTCTCTCTCTCCCTCTCTTTCTCTCTTGCTTTCTCTTTCAGAAAAAAGAACATTTTAAAATGTTTACAGTTTAAAAAAAAAAGAAAATGATAACAAAGAGAAAATACATTTTTAGTCCTGTATTTCTAGAAAAAAAAAATGCATGTGTAAGCAGACCTGCACAGACCACATCCATTTTGCTCAGGGTCAACTCTACTTCTCTCTCCTCCCAACCTTTATCCCTTTGTTACATACTTTACTTTTACCTCCATTATAAACTCTACACTATTTTTGTCACTTTTTGTTTAAACAACCCATTATCTTTTAAAGAGATATAACTAACATTTCCAGGCAGTTTTATATGTTTACACATGTGGTTGCCATTTCCAGTGTTCTTCGCTCCTTTGGTAGACCTGCCCACTTGATTGTCATCTTCCTTTTCCCAGAAGACTTCCTGTAACAGTTATTATAATGACCTGGGTAATGGTTCCCAGTTACCCTGTGAGTCACCTGCAGAGGAAGTAGTAGGGCCTTCCATTCCCACTCACCACCTCAGCTGCTCCATAAACTGAATAGCTAACCCCTATCATATCAGGGTTCTTTGAACTTACCACTTTTATCACGAGTGGGAATTTGGAGACTAATTCTCTTTAACGTTTTGTGTGTTTTCCATGTTGATAAATCAGAAGAAAATGTTTGAACTTTAAAAATATTATCTTCTATATAAATAGTATGTGGGACGCTATCTTTCAATTATTCCACAGGCTTTCATGTAGCGGCTCGAAATATGAGATCAAAGAAAGGATGCTAGGTGTAGATATTTCACAAACTTTACCAGGACAGGAAATTGGACTCTTTCCACCAGTTCAATCTATATTTTGTGAAACCCTTTTGTCTAGAAAGCTCTTCCCGATTCCATCTGTCTTAGATGACTTGTTCTTTTACTGTCACCTGCTCTTGCGTTAAGCTGTGGGCTCTTTCCTCAATTCATGAGGTTCCTGCTCTCCACTGCACACGGCAATGTTCTCTTCCTCCATAACATTCTATCCAATTGCTGCAGAAATGTTGTGTATTCTGCTTCTAATCTGCATTATATTTAGTTTAGCTTTTATCTGTAACCTGCTTGAACAACTCCACCATTGTGTATTAAGTGTAGGTCTTATAACTCATGCTACAAATGGCTGAGTCTCCTGCTCTGTGAGGAGGGGGAGGTGTAAGGAGTCGATGGTGGGAGGATCTGCAGGTGGTGGTCTGGCAAAGGTGTGTCTTCCTCCTGAAGCATGTAGGGAAAATCCAAAACAGGGGTGCATGGAAACTGGATCCCCAAGGGGGAGGTAAGCTCGGTAAGATACAGAAAGTAGTGTCAGGGCTCAAGGGGGAGGAATCAAAGCTGGGGGGAGATCCAGGAACTGGAGGGTCAGGGAGAACCTGAGATAAGACATGAGATTACATTTTTCATCTGTGAAATGGAGAGAGTAGCAGGATTTCTGTGAGATGATGCTGGCATGCGGAAAGAGCTAGTTTCAGTCACTGACAGTAATATCGGAACAAAGAGCCTCAGATCAGGAGTCAGCCTGGATGAGTCGCTAAAAATTCCACAAATGCTTGACTTTGACTGGTGTCACCAAGTATGGTTCACAGGAGAGCTGGCTGTGCTAAGATGGACAGACACAAAAGGCCCCTAGGATAGAAGCTTCTTGAAGACAGTGAGGACTTTTTCCCACTCTATTTTTGTTTTCTCACCCACCCAGCAGGATGGGGTATATAGTCAGTAAATGTATGGGGCGAATGAATGAGTGAACGACAATACAGTTTTTGAAAGCAGACACTGGTATTACTCAGTTCTTCCCAACTCCATCTTCCTTGCCAGTCCCCGCCTCTCCAAGGTCAAGTAAAAGACTAGTTGCAAAGGAATTGATCTATGCCAATAACTGACTTTAGTACTGCATGTTCTTCAATGGATCGTGTATCTTGAGTAACCCAGACAGCATGCTTTTCTGTTCTATATTCTTCTTCTCTTGTTCATCGTCCCACTGGTCCTGCCTCTTAAGGTCATAAGCAAGAATTTATTTATGCAGGAGATAATTATGCATGGCAGCCCCATTATCTCCTATACTCAGATGGAAATTCTGTCATTAGAATGAGAAACCTGGGGTAGAAATGATGGGAGAAAACTCTTCTGGTGAGGCCTGGGGATGTGGTGAAGATTGTGGGCACCAGTGTTGCCAAAGGGCAGTATGGTCCGCCTGATTTACTGAGAGCCTAAACCATGCCAGTTACCACTCTAGAGTGTGGAAACAAGACAGAATAACGGTAATTGAGTAAGCAAGGATAGGTAGATGAATAAATAGATGATAGATAGATAGATAGATAGATAGATAGATAGATAATTAGATGATAGATGATAGATAGATAGATAGATAGATAGATAGATAGATAGATAAAGATTAGATGATAGAGAGCTATAGATAGATAGAGGATAGATGAGATGATAGATAGATTTAATTCTCATTGTGCACTAATGTCTGCAGAATCTTGCACAAGTTGTAACAACCATGGAAGTCTCAATTTTTTGATAAAATTATTTAAATGGGTTTAAATAATTGTTATAGGGTTTCTGTGAGAACTAATGAGGTAATCACACATATGTACACATATGCACACCATATGCACACATTGTATAAAATATGTATTTATATATTCTACATATAAACCATATAAGTGTAGGTAAATACAGATATATCTTTATATCCATATCTATCTGTCTAAGGAGGGAGAAAGTGAGCTTGGCACATGATAGATGATAAATTTGACTTCCCTTTCTCCTCAGCTCCCAGACTATACTACTGTGATACTTGCTCTTTTTTTTTTTTTTTTTTTGTCACCTGAATCCCAGCTTTCTTTCTAGATTCCTATCAACCTGTAGCATCACTTTTGAACCAGGACATGCCACGTGTCTCTCTAAGTGGCCTTAAATGACATCTGAGCTTTCTGGTTCCTTTCACTGCTTCTGATCTGCCACCCTTACAGGAAAGCAGCCAGCAGAGCTGGGCTGACTTAGGAGAGACTTTTGTGTCAGCTCATCCAGTCCTCCCTGGACCGTGCTGGGAGCCGTCTTCGGATGACAATTATTCTCGGCTGCAGCTGTGGCCCCATTAAACACAGGACTCTAGAGATGAAAAGTCCCAGATCCCATTATCAGTCCCTACATCAAACATGAACTCTGGGTCTCAAAGGCTCTTCGTGTGGATTCGGCAGCTTAATGACGCCATCAGCATCTCCTACCTGAAGGCAGCACTAATTAAAGCACTATGATGCATGGCCATATTTCAGTTAATTGAGTTCATTTGCTAGTTTGCGAAGAAACACAATTAATAAAATAAGTTGCGCATGTCGCATTTCTTTGCAGGTCGACTTTGAAATGATAACTGTTTGACTGATCTGCTCTGAATAAAATGAGGAAAACGTTCATGCTGAACTATTTGTAGGCAGAGGTAGTGAACATATGTTTCTAATTTGAGCTAAGAGAAAAGAAAAAACACACAAGTTTAGAAAACCTTAGTTCTTGACAACCACTCTTGACAATGGGGGGGAAGTCTTGAACATTTTCTGTGGATTCTCTCATCAGTAAACAGATGCTGCTTTTCCATGAAGGTGAGTCGGGTGGGGGTAAAATGGGTGCCCCATGATCTTACATCACACTTCAGGTAGGAGGAGTTTCACAAAGAGACAATTAGGTCTCTTCAGAGGCTCCACATCTGGAAACGATCAGGTGGTTAGAGTTGCTCGGACAAGTGTGAAGTGTGATGGCAGAGAGGTGTGGATTGTCTCTGCCCTTACAGCACAAGGTAGACAAGAGATTTGGCCACCATGATGCGTGGCTTTGAGGTGGGCAGAATATGCTCCTCCAGAACGTGCCACTTTGGTATGCGGATTATTTCAAGCTGAAATCAATCAGCATTCAGCAGACTCAGGAAGAGCTTTTTACCTCCCCCTTTGCTGCCTGAAATAATTTAGATAAGAGGCCTTTACCAGTAAGAGAGCTGTTACTAACTACACCATTTTATATCCAAAAGACTTATCTGCATGGCATGGAGACATTTGCTTACCAAACATCTGTTCTTCTCAGCTTCCAGTGAATTGTCTTGCACTCCGTGGAGACCCCCTTTTCCTTGGCTCAGGGTGGAATATAAGCTTCAATTACCTGACTGCTGGGAAGTCTCATATTTTAATGGGGATCCCAAACATATGAAATTTGTCTTCTTCCTGTTAATCTGTCTTATGTCAATTTAATTACTAGACCAGCTAAAGAACCTAGAAGATAAAAGGGAAAAATTTTCCACCCCTACAGCTTTTTCAGTCACAAATGTCCTATATTCAGACTTCGGACAATTTGTTTCGTTTCTTGGTTGCATCTATTTGTTTTTCAATTCCTGAGCCTGTATACACAATACTTACTGTTTTGCAAGGATAAAGTTTGTAATTTATAGAAAAATATATTGTTTTCAAGGTTTCTCTGATGATAAAGACATCTTTCCAAATCCAAAGTAAAACCCCAATTTTGACGTCCAACACTGGGTGTTGGGGAAAAATGTCGGTGGACTGGGGGCCACATCCCAAGCACTGTGGTCCTGAACTCAACATATAAATCAGGAGAAAACCCCTTAGTCCACCAAGGCCTCCATTTCCCCATGTTTGAATGAGCCAATTGGAAGGGATGATCCTCAAGATTTATCCCAGCTCCCAAGTCCTGGAGATTGATGACAAGTGTAGAATGTCTGTACCTTTCAGACAGAATCTTATGGATTCTTTAGCAGGCCAAGGAAACTTGATTCCATGGGGAGGCCACATTTCCAGGGAGAGACCTCTCAGACTTTCCTCCTGACACTGCATGGTGCATCCCCTGACTGGGAGGTCAGGTTGATTGTGCCTGTGAGGGAGTGCCTGGCTTAGGTGAGCTGTGTGCTGGCTCTGATGCTGGACATGGTGGACCATCGATGGCTGGGCAAGGTTGAGACATCACCATCAACCATACAAGCCATCCACTCTTCCCAAGTGGTAAGCTGTCTCTGGCTCTGTCTCCCTTTCTCTCATAAGGCAGTGAGAAAGGACTCACCTCCACTTATGCTCTCAGAGAAAAGAAAATTTAGTTCTCTGTTGCTGAATTGTCACCTGATTTGCCCAGCAGTCTTACATCAGAATGACTTCATTAGCTGAAAATTGCTCTCAAAATTCCATATTTATTCAACAGTCAAATAATTCTTAGTGTGCAGCCCTTAGGCATGTTACCACTTCTGTAGGTGCTTTCTCCTGAGGCTGTTAAATGTCTAGTACTTTTCAAACCTCAGGAGTAATTTCTTTTTTGGAGATTCTATTGACTTTATTTTTTATTATGGTGGAAAGCAAAGCTGTGGTTAAAAAGTAAATCATAGTTAACAGAACATGGGAACCAATAACCAGAATAGTCCACGAATGTATGGGTAATGTTGATCTCACTTAGCATCTCAGAGCTAAGGGCCTTGTTTTTTCCTGCTTTACTCCAGAAAGACTAATTCCATTATAAGTGCACAATGGGATATGTCAGGCCTTGTTGTGACTAACACTGCCTTGAAGTTCAGAATAAATTGGGTGTAAAATTTGCCCTATGTGGCATTCCATAGGCACATTTTCCAAGGTAAAGCACGAAGTTTGACCTTTTGGCATTTAGCAATGCAGCATTTGTATTACCTTTAATTCCACTCATGGCTGGAATTGGCAATAATTCCAGTTTTGCAATGGTCCATTGACTTTGTATGTGACGGTGTTCCATCCAGGGCATTTCCACGTGAGCACCATTAGTCTCTTTCCCATTCTACGTCTCCTTGCCACAGTCTTCCACATCTGTCGTAAGTCTCCACAGGCTTCCCTACATGGTCCAGCTAAATTACTGATCACTATCGGCCAAGAAAAGCCCTCACAACTCATACTGGATAAAATGACCTTCCAACCCATCAGCCCAGTCCCACAGTTCAGCCCAGTTAAAGCTCTGGGACCTGCTTCCTTTGGAAAATTCTAATGCAGTCCTCAAGGTTGACTTCTTAAAAATCTAAGCAAGAAAGAGAACCTTTATAGGAAATTAGCACAGGAAGGGAATTAGGTACTTAAGTATGTTTTGCATCTCATCCCCTTTAAAATGAACTTACATGATGTATCACTTTGCTTTCGCACAGGCATGGGTAGATCTTGAGACGGTTGCAATAAAGCGGTTCTGAAGCTCCCCGGCCAGTGTGCTTCTCTGCCCTACCTTCTCTGAATCAGCTATTGCTGGAAGAAAACTGGGTGTTCTGAAAATACAAGACTTTCTGTATAAATCCTAAGCCTTTGAGGTTTTCTCATTATCAGGTGAAACCAATCACTGTGTTAATAGACCCACAAACGCTGCCTGGAAGACTTCACAGGAGCTGACCCTGTGGCAATGGTAATGTCCCCTTGAGCTGTAAATCAAGTGTTTGTTGGTTGGAACTGCTGGAGATGCTAAACGCAAACCTAGCTCCTCCCCTTTGGAACTTCAAATGCATTCTGATTTTGCTATGACTATTATCTAAGGTAAAAGAGGCCCCCAGCATCTATTTTTGCACATCTTTGTTTCAGTGTTAGGTAAGATACTGAAAATTCATCTCTAACATAAAAATGAATGTGGGAATTGAGGTACAGCATTCAAGATAAATAAATCTATGTGACCAATCCAGATGAGAACAAACACTGAAATGCTTTTGACTTGGGGATAGGTCATGATCTTAACTGTTTGGTAAAATTTTTAATGAAACACAGTACATCCTGAGGTCCATTTGATTCTGGGAGTATTGCTTATTCTGTTGCATTATTCAATTGTATTTATTTCAAAATGTTTCAGTTGTCATTGTTAATACTTTCTGATCATTGAGAAGCAGAAGTGAACTTTTGCTGAATATACCTGAATTTGCAGTTCTGTGATTGATTGTCGCTCATCCGAGGCAGCCTTGAGAGTGAGGCATAATGATCAGATGCCAATGGCAGAGGTTTATCAATTCATTTAATCAAAGCACAGGTCTGGCCGCTCTGCTGCAGGCATTGTGCTCAGCGCTGGGGTAAAAATGGAGAAAGCACAGACTCAGGAGTCTCAGGAGAAGCCCTCGGTCTGGTAGCAAAGAAGAACTTTTTTTAAGGTTTATTTCTTTATTTTGAGAGACAAAGAGCCCACACACGTGCAGGGGAGGGACAGAAAGAGGGAGGGAGAGAGATTTTTCAGGTAGGCTCCACACTGTCGGTACTGAGTCAGTACTGAATCAAACTCACAAAATGTGAACTCATGACCTGAGCTGAAATCAAGAGTCAGGAGCTTAACTGATTGAGCCAACCAGGCACCAGGCAAGGAAGGACTTTGATTGGAAGAAAGTTCATTAGTGATTGTAAGTACAGTGATAGGTCGGCATGTGTAAAATACAGAGAAATGGACTCCCCATCAGGGGCCAAGAGAGGCAGAGAAAATGGAGGTATTTCCAAAGTATGACCATATTTCATCAGGGACAAATGGGCTGAAATTTTAAACTTTATCTGGTAGAAATAGAGATCACTCTGATGGGTTTTAACAAAGAAACAGCCACATAAATACTAAAGTTGTTGTTATCAACCGTTCCTATGGGACTTGTTCTGATTTCATAGTAGGAAGAATTTCCCAAAAATAGTCCCTATGTTTTCCTACAATGGTGTCATAGTTCTGCCATTTATGTTCAGGTCTTTAATCCATCCGGAGACATTTTTTAACTTAATCTGAGTAGTAGTGATATCATTTTATTTTCTGTATAGGATGAGCCAAATTTTCCATTATGTGTTTGCGATATGGCCCATTTTTCTCTTCTTTTATGGCAGGACTATCTACCTCAGCATAACTGACATTCTGGGCTGGATAAATCTTTGTTGTAGAGACTGCTTGTGTGTTGTAGAGTAATTAACAGCATCCCTAGTCTCTAACTCACCCCTCTCCCCAGTTGTGACTCCAAAAGTGTCTTCGAATTGCCAAATGTACCCTGAACTACAGAAGTGCCCCTAGTTGGAAGGCACTGCTTTAAAAATTTTTTTTAATGTTTATTTTTAAGAGATAGAGACAGAGCATGAAAGGGGGAGGGGCCGAGAGAAAGAAGGAGACACAGAATCTGAAGGAGGCTCCAGGCTCTGAGCTGTCGACACAGAGCCTGATGTGGGGCTCAAACCCACAAACCATGAGATCGTGACCTGAGCCAAAGTCGGATGGTTAACGACGGAGCCACCCAGGCGTCACTGAACGCACTGCTTTAAAACTACCTCTCTGTCCCCATCACTATGGCTACAGGATAGTCCTTTCTACAAGGTTGGATGAGTCTTATTTATTTATTTTCATATATATTTCTAAAGATGTTGTCCAGTATCTCCCTAATATCATTTGGCTGTTAGTGGATTGTATTCAAGTTTATTCGTTTGGGGAATATGGATATATTTACAATGTTATGTTTCTCCATTTATTTACCCCTTTTATAACTTTGTTGACTTTTACAATTTATACATAAAGAGTTCTAACCTTAATTAATCCAGGTAGCTTACATATTAATATTAAGGCAAATAATATATCAGTCTGAGTTACATTTTCTATTATTTTTTCTAGAATGTTATAAATTTATGCATTGACTTTTACAGTCCCTTTGTACTTTTAGACCAAATACTGCTGCTTCCCTCAGTAAATATTCATAAATCCACATTGTGAAAAGTCAGTTTTTGTAAGTAATCTCTATGTCCAACATAGGGCTCAAACTCACAACCCTGAGATCAAGAGTCACATGCTCTACCAACTGAGCCAGCCAGGCGCCCATCCACAAATTAGTTTAAATTTTATTGGAGATCTTTATATTTCAGACTTACACACACACACACACACACACACACTCATTAATTTACTTTCTGTAAATATGATTGCTTGGATTTTCTTCTTGTCACTGTGGAAAATAACTATAGAATTAAAGACTTGAAGAATTTTTGAGTTTTTTTTTTACTTCCCCCTAATTTAAAAGACATTTGCCCTAAACTTTCAATTTTGAAACATTATTACCAGTACAATGTGGCAGGAATTGCATTCAAGGTTTACTCTAAAGCTACAGTAATTAAGACAGTGTGTAAGAAATCTAAGACACATCAGTAGAGATGAGACACAGACCCACATGCATATGGTCAACTGAGTTTTGAAAGGTATAAAGGCAAATCAGTTGAGAAAAAAATAGTCTTTTGACAAATGGTGCTGGGACAACTGGGTATCCATATGCAAAAAAAAAAAAAAAAGATGAGAAAGAAGAATCTTCACAAAGACCTTATGTCTTTGACAAAAATTAACTCCAAATGGAACATAGGTCCAAAGGTAAAATACAATTTCTATATGAAAAAATAGAACCAAAATCTACTTGGAGTCCCTGAACAGTTCTTAAATACAAGGCCAAACCAAAATTAATGAAACAAAAAATAATAAGTTAGACCTTATGAAAATTAAAAATGTCTACTCTGCAAAGACACTGATAAGAAAATCAAAAGAAAAGTAATAGACCAAGATAAAAGATTTGCAAAACACATATTCCGATAATGACTGATATCCAAAATATACTAAGAACCTTTAAAACTCAAATGTAGGAAAACAAACAACCTAATTAAAAAATGGGCAAATGATCTGAACATATATCTCACCACTGAAGATATATAGATGGCAAGAAAACATATGGAAAGATGTTCAATATCATTTATCAACTGTAAAATGAAAACTAAAGCAAGAAGCTGTCACTTCAGACCTGTTGAAATGGCTAAAATTTTTAAATGACAATAAGAATTTCTGGCAATGATGAAACTTGTGATAAAGCAAAATGATACTGTCATTTTGGGAGACTTTGGTTGTTTTGGACAGAGTTAAACCTAGTCTTACCCTACAGTCCAGCAATTGGTTTGATTTGAGAGCTGATATGTACACACAAAATCTGTACATGAATGTTTACAACAGTGTTACAATCACCAAAAACTGTAAGCAATCAAGTTTCTTTAACAGGTAAACAAATGAGCAAACTAACTACTTACTAATGATTCTACTCATATGACATCTGGAAAAGGGAAACACATCAAGATGGCGAGCAGATCAGTGGTTGTCAAGAGTGTAAAGTCAAGAAGGACTGAGCATGTGAAATGCTGGGGAGTTTTAGGGCAACAAGCTCTTTTGTATGATATTTTAACAGTGGACAAGTTACACAGTGTGTTTGCCAAAACCCATAGAACTTTACCACACAAAGAAGCTTAATGACTGCACATTTTAAGTAACCATTTAAGAGGCCAGATTATCCCACAATGTGGCAGAAGAATCAAAATCTATGACAAACATAAAACAGCCTCCCTGTAGAGAGTGGGAGGGATGAGTACTAACCCAGAGGACTTGTGAAATTAGCAATCTCTTTAAGATGAAAGACAAAAGGAACTGTACATACACACTGCCCTCTAGCTGATAAAGTTGTTTCCCACAGAGGTACAGATTAACAATTCTAAAACTACCGTACAGGTAGATTGGTATTGAAGAATCAAGTGAATGGATGGCAGGTGCTGGCAGCCAGGTTTCTTACTCTTGATGTGGAAAGTTACAAATGAGGAAGAGAAGGTTAGAATAATCCTCATGGCAACTGATTGGAGTTGGATGTAGGTAGGAACTCATGATTAACTTAACATAGATACAGATGGATACACATGGAAATTTTTATTGATGTGTGTATATACACATTATCAGTATACAAACATATAATTCCTCCTCCTTTAGCTAAGGGTGACTAGAAGCAACAACACCCCATCCCAATGAGCATACTTAGTATTCAGATTTTACCTTCTAAATACCCTTCTCCAATAAAAGGAACCGGCACTCCTTAGAGAGATGGCTGATTTGGAGGTCAGGGGTAGGAAATTCACAGGATGAGACTGGAGTGTCTTGAAGTGCCAGAAAATAAGAAAATGCTCAAAAACCCGAAAATGACAGTGTTGTATGAAAAAGACAGGAGCCAACTGAAAGAGCTCCCATGACCAAAGCTGGACAGTTGTAAGCAACAAAGTAAATAAGTAGCATTGGGTTTAGCCAAAACTATAAAATAAATATCCATGAGTCCATACTGAAATAAAGATATGATTGAACCAAGAAATAGATGGGGGGAGAATATACAAATATCCCATTTAGAGTAAGGTCCAAATAATCTGTGTAGACACTTCTCCCTCAAAGAGTGACACGTAACTGCCCACTTCGTCAATGCGGGCTGCACATGACTTCTGAAGAGTACAAAGTGGAAAGGGGAGGAGATACGGTAGCTTTACAGGAGAGAATCTGACAAAACCGCGTCAGCCAGGGGATCAAGGGTAACACCAACCACAGTAATTCATACTGACGGCTGGTGACCTGGTGACGGGGTGAGAACAGTGCTCCACTCCGGGGTCTTCCCTACAAATGCTCACAGCCTCAGTCGGATGAGGAAAACATCAGACAAGTCTTAACTGAGGGACAGTCTACAAAACAGCTAGCAGGTACTCCACAAAAGTCAAGATCACTAAAACAAGGCAAGTCTATCATGGCCAGGAGAAGCACAAGAATACATGACAAGCAAATGTACTCTGGTCTCCTGGATGGAATCCTGGGACAGAAGATGATGTGAGGCAAAAACTAAGGATATCTGAATAATGTACAGACTTTAATTGTCAACATTTTATTTATATTGATTTATAATTTTGACAACCAGTCAATGTAAGATGTTAATAATAGGGAAACTGTGAGGTGACATGTATATGGGTAATATCTTTGCTATTTTTATATCAACATAAACTATTCTAATATAAAAAGTTTAATAAAAAAACATTGCAAGTGTCCAGCAGACATAAAAGAAACATAAATTTTGAGTAATTCTGATAGGCAACAATATCATAATGCCTTATTCTCTAAACCCCCCATCTTTTTTCCCACTTAGTCCAATGATGCTATATTCACCCTCCATACCAAGGTTGAGATCACATCTCAGCCATTACCTTTGCTCAGACCCCAAACAAGTCCCCTGAAAGTGTACTTGTTAGTTTTAATCAACAAGAAAGGTAAAGACTGCTCTTCTCCCAGAAGACTTTTCTGATCATTCCAGTCTCAACCATGCCCTCATCTTCAAACATCTAGATCTACTTTCTTCAGGATACCATCCATTATTCACACATGGCTATGGAGCATTTCAAGTGTGACTGCTCTAAATTGTGATGAGGTGTAAGTACAAATTACACACTGGATTGTGAGGCCTTTGCTGGAAAAGAAGTTAAAACGTATACAAATTTATAATTTACTTAAATTATTACATCTTTGAGATGATAATATTTTGGATAAATAGGGCTAGCTAAACTATCTTATTAAAAATAATTGTACCTCTTTTGTTTTACTTGTTCTAGAAAGTTTTAAGTTGTATGTTTCTACTATATAGTGTTATTCTAAAGCATGCACTCATCTTGATGCATTACAGCTAATGTAACATTGTTCAGGGTTTCATGACACACTTCCTAGTTGTGTCATGTATGTCTTCCTTGCTAGAACTGATAGACCACTTCCCGAAGAAGGATGCAGGCAGACTCTAGGACATCCATTGGGCATCTACACTCTATGCACTCAGCACACACCTGGGGACGGCCCCTAGTTTCCAAAGAGAGTCTATTATCATGAGGATTCTGATCTAAAGGTTTCTCATGAGCACTGGGCATTATATGTAAGTGATGAATCACTAAATTCTACTCCTGAAACTAATACTACACTATATGTTAACTAACCAGAACTTAAGTAAAAACTAGAAACATTAAAAAAAAATAAAACCTGACTATAGCCTAAGACTGAAAAACTCTGATCAAAATCTAGGAGATACAGTAAGATCAGAAACCAAACCGAGCACCCACATATTTTCAGCTCTTTAAGTTATCTCAAGATAGCAATTTATAGATTCCAACATTGACTTAAACAATTATGGGTCAAGATAAATATCCAAGAGTTTCTAATAATTTATTTTCATTCAAGGTGCTTCATTACTTCGAAAGGAGGGATATATTTTCCTTTTGGAACTTGCATTCAGCAAGGATGCAATTTTATATTTGGTCATTTATAGATCCTGGCCATAATTTATGATCGGAAGTAAGAAAAAGAAATGATAAGAAAATATAAATGATTCCCTTGGGACAGAAAACACAAAGCTAAACAATACAGCCATTGGATAATATGCCATATGTTTTCCTACAATGTTTGGTCTTTGGACTATTTCTGCTAAATTCACACAGTTAGTTGATGATGAATCTTTTTGTTTATTAATGTGGTTCCCAGGTGCTTCACATGGAAATTAAATCTTCAAGGATTTCAATGAAAAGCACATTTTGAATAAAAAAGGAAACTACTTTATCTTTCTCAGAAAAGCTGTCACACCATTCCCTGCATGAGCAAAAATGCTTATTTTTAGTGAAGATTTGAATTTGGAGGTCATGAAATGTAACTTTTAAACTCTGAGGTCCTTTATTTTTATTACTTTAGGAAACTTGTTTTTTCCAAGATCAAGTTGAAAAATTTTCATTTAAACAAACATCTAACTTGTCTCAGAAATCACAGACTACCAAAAGATAAGGGTTTTAAGTTCTTACATTTTTTATCATACATATTTGAGATTCTAAGGAAATCATAGAAGTTTTCCAACTAGTAGAAAAATTTTAAGTGCTTGCAGGATACCAGGGACACGCAAATGAACAAAGCCTCCTCTCCTCCTGGGAAGCAGACATTGGTCTATTTCCCATTATGATCACCATTCACAACAAATGATCACCACTATGTTTGATCATGTTATGATGGAGGAATCACAGATCACTGAGGAATGGAAACAGGGCTGACTCGCCCGGTCTGGGGTCAGTGGAGGGATTCCTTATAAAGGAATATTTAAGCTGAACCTGAACCATGGGTGGAGTATGAGGGTTGGGAAAGGCTGTTCCAGGTGGAGGATGGGGCAAAGGCAAAGGCCCACAAGTGAGAGAGAAGATGGCGCCTTTGGGACAAATGAGGTTGGTCACCAAGTCTGGACTCAGGAGCGAGGAAAGGCTGAATTCAAGGACTTGAGAGCCAGGGTGTTTGTTATCTACAAGGCCAGGGGAGGACATTAAAGACTCGAAGTACCATAACTATGTTCATAAAAGTTCCTCCAGCTACAAAGACCAGACAGGTAGCAAGCAAGGGAGCAGAAGACAAGCCAGAGAATGAGGTCCACAGTCAAGGATAAAAAGACAGACCCTGGCAGGAATTGAAAGGAGAAAATGGACAGGTACAACAGATATTTCATAAGCAGAGCTACACATATTTGGAAATTGTTTGAGTGTTGGTAATGAGGGAGAAGATCAGCACACCTCCTATAGCTGTGCAGGTTGTGCACTGAGCAAACCAGGGATGCCACTGCCATTACATCTACATGAAAGTCCCTTGATGAAGTTGTGCACTGTAATGGAACGTGAGAGCTCAGTGATGAAAGAGTATGTCTGCTCCTACCCTGGATGGGAAGAAGATTGTTAGTGTAAGATAGAAACAGAATTGGAATGCATAATGGAGTGGCATGGAGCTGGTAGCAATGATGAGGGGGTATGATGAGTTGAGTGCCAAACAGTTTGAGTTTCAACGGAGATGTGCAAAAAAAAGTGAATATGCGTCTTCCAATCAGGATATTGGACTGTCAGGAGACCTTGATTCTCATGGAATAACTGAAGCTAGGAAGTTGCCGAAGATTAGACAAAGATAGCACATAGGGACAGAAGACTAAAGGCCAGTATCAAAGCCTTTAAAATGACAACATCTGTTGAGGGTTAGATGCAAAGGAGCCTAATGAAGAGACAGGGAAAAGGTTGTGTAAGACCAGGAAAGGGTCATGGCACAGGATCCACAGAAGAGAGTGAGGGGGCAGAGTAACTGTGATTACAAAAAGGTGAGTGCTCATAGGGTTTAATGATATGTAGGTCATAGGTGGCCTGGATTAGGACATTTCCACTGGGAGGAGAGACAGAAACCAGATGGTGATGAATTAAAGATGTGGGAGAAAGTACACAAATGGAAGCAGAAGGTGTAGACAGTTTGTGCAACTCAGTTGTGAATATTAAGACAAGCACGGCAAGGAGGAGTCAGAGTCACAGAAGGAATTAAAGATACAAAAGAGAATGGTATTCTGTTATTTCTAATATTGTTTAGGGGGAGAGCCACCCACAGCCCAGGCAACCAGCTTCCCGTAGGAGATGGCAAAGCCCTCTCCCTGTAACAGGGGGCTATGTCCTCCCACCGATTTGCAATATTTTTTCACTTGAGTTAGTTCAGAACTCAGAGAGAATGTAAACTGATAAAGCCTGATGGCCAGAGACGTTATTTTAGAACCATCTTGAAAATTCGCATGTTCCTTAACACCATGACTGTTTCATCAATTTCTGGAGAAGTTCCTTTTCCCTTTTCAATTTGCCTGTTCGGTGGCTTATAAAACTTTCATACTAATAGGACAGGAAATTCAAATAGGGACAGAGTCATAGAAGAAAAAAGAACATCAATCTTCATTTGATGAATCCACATGAATCTGTAAAGCTGAAATTGGACACAATGGCTAGATTCTTGAAGAAAAGCCCTCGGTTTAAGATTTTCACACTGGTGGCCTGTAGTCATTTGCAAATGTGATAGACGCACAGGGAATTTGGGCTCAAGCTGGTACCAGTTTGGTTCAAACTTGAGGTCCAGCATTACTACCACGCTGCCAGTTATGTGGAGTTCCATTCTACTTCTCGGGAAGGTGACTGATGCCTTGAGACATCATCCAATCTCTGGAATGAATTTGAGCAAAAGCTCAGATTTGATTCCTGGTGGTCCATGAACTGGCACCACACTGACTTCCATCAAGAAGCATCTCCAGATACCATGAAAAATCAGCTCAGAAGGCCCGAGTAGGCACGAACCCCTTTGTTGAAAGTATTCCCCTCTGGGTTGTCCTTTCCTAACTCAATCCCTGGTCCCAGGTCCCCTGTGACCATTGTCTCATCCTATATTCCATCCCACACCTCCCAGTCTCCAACGTGGGAGGCAGTTTTCCACTCTCACCTGGTGTTTTCTCCCATGATTTGGGTCTACTCCAGGCGTCTTTTCCACAGCCCTTGGAGTGTAAGATATTGAAAATCAATATCAGGAAAGATTCTTCTTGCCTTCATCTTCTGTTTTCATGCCCCGCACGTAGACAGCAAGTTTATAATGAGGGCAAGGAAGAAAGGGAATATGGAAGAAGAGAGCACAAAAAAGCAAAATGCCCCATCCTAATAGCAAGCTCTCAGAATGCTAAGGTCAGCAGGGAGGGCGTAAGCTTGGACACTATTGTTTTACTTTGTCCTAGAGCGACTATCGTCATGAAATCCTCTAAAGTAAGTTTCCCTGAAAGGAAAGAGTAGGGTCTGCTCCCTGCATAGACTAGGTCAAAACATGCACACTCTGGCTGGCAGGCCGGGCTTTATGGCCCTGATCACCACCCTTCCTGAGGGGTACTGATGCCTGCGGCTCCCCAGAGAGTAAAAGATTGACCCTCACCAGGTCATAGACGTTGGCCTCTGACTCTCATCTTACAAATGATTTCTGGGGGGTCTGTCATTAGCGTGTGAACCGCAGGGAATGATAAGGAAACACTAACCCTGTTTCCAAAGAGCTTCAAGGCCGCGAGGGAAGGGTCAATGGTAAATAATCGCACAGATACATAAGCAGTCACTACTGTGATGTATAGGGGAGGGACAGTGAGGGCGGTGGGGTCAGTGAGAGTTGGCCAGGCAACAAGAAAGAGAGGAAAAACAACCCCAGGAGGTCTAGGAACAGGAAGAAATTCAGTCAATTTGCCACAAACAGCATCAGTGACAGGAAGCAGGACCACGAAGAGAAGCTAGAGACCTGGACAAAGCTCTGAGTTCTGAGTACTCATGGACTTTAAGGTTCATGGGACGCCATTTCGGAAGCTTCCTTCAGGCTGCTGTTTGGGGTCTCGTTGGGGGGCATGCATGGCCTGAAAGAGCCCCCTCAGGGAGTTATCGTCCTCACTTCACCAAATGTATGCATGCACCATTGAGGGCTGAAAGACCGCCTGTGTCCCAAAAAAGCAGACCATTTTAAACAAAACAAATGCGACTTGTTGCAATTTGTTTTTGAAGAGAAGCTTCATCTCTGTGCTGTCCTTAGGGTATTCAAAACTGTGGTTACAATAAGGGACCCAAAATGCAAAGAGGTTTCTTTCTTGTTTCCTCAACATGCTAGGGCTGTTCCAGCTGCTCTGCCCTCGTGTGGTTTCTGAGGGCCTGTGAGCCCACCATCCCTGTCATCCGGAAGGATGATACCTAACTATAGAGCATGGGGAATGCAAGCCAGCCCTGTGCTCACGAGCAGAGAGCAGAATTGAGCAGTATATCTGCCAGCATTTAGCGGGCATTTAGGGGGATATTTAACGTTGGAAACTACTCTTTGGATCAGTCTTCTATTAGAGTGGTTGGACTCCATCATTAAATGGAGCTCTCTGGGCTTCCCAATTTAAGGGACCAGTTTTTCTACTCTTTGGTCTTGAAGGGACACTTAGCTTTTGATTCCTGAATGATACTTTGACTGGACAGAAAACAAAATAAGGCCTAAAGGCTTCTGGGGGCCAATGGTGGGCAGCACGAATATACCCCATTAGGTGGCACCTCTTTATTTTCCCACCAAATTCTAGGTATCAAAATTTTTACTTACTTAACCAAAAAAGTATATCACAGCTGACAACAACTAATTAAAGTTCAGCTCCCCTTCTCCTTATTTTCTAGTCTCACACTACAATCCCCAAATGCCATGAACTTTGAATGAAAAAATCTCATCATATGCTCCATCCAAAAACCATTCATTAAAAGATTCCCAAGGTTCTCTATACTGCTCCATGAATCCATCATACAAGTGTTATTTTTAGGATCAAGATGGTTTAGCCAGGAAAAAGAAATATTAAACACATTAAGCTATTATTAATAACCATTTTTGACTCTTCCTGCTAAAATAATTCACTGTATCTCACAATACATCAGTCAATACTCAGTGTAAAATTATTATCATGTTAATGTCTGGAGACTGATGTGATCTCTCCATGACTATATTCAACATAGAGTTTGTGTCTTAATCTGGAAAAATGTTGCTTTCTTTTTTATTTTAATGGAGTTTCAACAAAAGCAGGATGCCATCTTATTTATTTATTTGTTTGTTTATGTTTATGAGATGAGGGAGGGGCAGAGAGAAAAGGATACAGACTTGAACTCACAAACTGTGAGATCGTTACCTGACCAAACTCGTACACTCAACTGACTGAGCCACCCAGGTGCCCCCAAAGTAGGATGCTATCTTAATGAAGACTATGTACATGTCCAAACAGGCTTCCGTGATTGCCTCTCGGGCATCTACATTTAGTCTTGTTGAGCCTGGGCTTTAAGCCGAGTAGCAAACCCAAGACAAAGTGCTACATCTTGCTTCATGACATTTAAAAATGACCGATTAGAATCTTCTTCTTTATGGAGATGTGAAAAATCCCTACTGATGAGGTCAAGAGTGTATTAAATATGGTTTCACTAGACAGGAAAAGGTGAGCAGCGGTGTGCATGAGGGCTGTTGTTGGGGAAAGGAGGAATTTTGTGAAATGTGAAAGACATTTGAAACACATAAAACTACTTTACCTTGAAAAACTACTTTACCGGAGTATGGTCATTCCGCTGAAACTTTACAACCAGTATCTACCGATGTTAATGTCATCCCAGAAAACGTTTTTCCCCTTATGATACCAGAGAAAAAGGCAGATGTGGGTGTTACTTAAAATTCAAACAAATGTTTTCATTGAAAACAAAAAGTTTGCTATTGAAGAACGTTATAAAAAAATAGAGATTGTAAACATTGTGTCTTTATCTTCTCAATAAATAATCCAGGAACCAATAGTTTCTGGGGAAAGATAGCTTAAGAAGCCTTACTGACACTTTTATGGAAACAGGGTTTGCAAAACTTTATAAAATAATTATTTTAAATAACCAGTAGTTATTTTAAATAACCAGATCACAGTTTTTGTTATGATGCTGCGATCAATTTTTATATTCAAATACAGGAATCATTATTCAAGTCATTAATTGCCAAGGGTTCTGAAGCAGAGTTCCATATAAGTAAACACTACCATAATATAGGTTTGGTTTTTCAAATTACGTTCTTCCTCTTGAAAATTCGGCAGTAGTTCCTTCTCTGTCAAATGGACACCTTCATTCTTTACAACAAAACAGCTGATAGAAAGTGGAGAAGAAATGGTAATATATCCAAAAGCCTGAGAAGGCACTGGGAGACTAAAACAACCAAGCAAGCCACTTCATACTGTTTATGCAGAGTTGTGTTCAGGGTGACTCTAATGGCAGGGGCATCAGGTAGACAAAGGATCTTGACCCTATGCAACTATTCTCCACAGTTTCTCTTTCAAGTCCAGACCTGAGGCTCCAGTTTTCACAGAGTGAAGGGTGTGGGGAGAGGGTCACAGGGTAGTTATCTACAGTGGGACCCACTGTGCACCACTTTAGGAAAAATCAGAACAAACTTTCCCACATGTCCACTATGGGCACATGTTCACCTCCGCAGAGCCCGGAAAGTGTAGCCCTGAGGGAAGTCATTGCATGGGCATGGACAGCATTAAGGGCCAGAGATAGAGTCAGTGATGTTGGCATGCTGACAGCAGCTAACCTAAATCAACCTGGAGCATTTAGGGTCTCCTGTGTGGTTATTTTCCAGCAGGGTCTGTGAGTTGGCATATCCACCTCGTGTCTCACTAGCCGGGAAACATCTAGCACTTGTGCATTTTTGGTCTTGTCACCTGGAGCCCCACGTGTCACACTGACCTGCTGTCACTCCCCTCCTACCCGGACACCTAACTGTGAAGTCTGCCTTTCACTAGAGTCAGCTCACTGATTCCTCTTGAGATGCAAAACTTACTGAGCCAGTGTTATGCTTTCACAGGCTTCAGAGGAAACTGAGGAAGGGGACTGGAAAATCACCCAGGGTATGCACAGGCCCTGAGAGAGTGCACAGGCCACTTTGTGGAGAGGTCTCAAGTTCGAAGAGTTCCGGAAGTGGGAGTATAAGAGAAGTGGCCCCAAATGAAAGGATGTGACATCAGCAGGTGGGGTGACTTGGAGTCAATGTTTCAGGGGTGGTAGTGTTATTGATCATGACCTTGGAGTGAAGAGGGCTGGAGGAGGGGAAGAGTAACACTGGCCTAACTAGAATGAGGGACCGAGATCCCAACCACTAAGTCCCAGAGTGTCCTACCCATAGTTCACATGGATGTTGTGGTCACCAAGTGTGGAGAGATGTGGCCAGGGACTGGGAAAATGAAAGGAAGGTGAAGGTGGCAACAGCCAGAAAAGGTAAAGAAAGCCTCAAAAGATTACCCACAGCTGAATAAATAAAGTTAACCATGTCAGGGTATTTTTCTTTTCTTTAAAAAGAAAAATTTTCCTTTCTTTTTTTCCCCTGTCCTGTTATTTGCAGTTAAAACATCAAAAAACTAACTTCTCTAGGTGAGAATGTAAATTGGAGCAGTCAATATGGAAAACAGTATGGAAGTTCCTCAAAAACTTCAAAATAGAACTGTGGTATGATCCAGCAATCCCACGGGAAATAAAAATGGGATACCGAAAAGATGTCTGCAGTCCCATACTTATTACAGCATTTACAGTAGCCAAGATATGAAAGCAGCCTCGTGTCCACCAGCAGATGAATGGCTGATGAACACGTGGTGTATACATAGAGCGGACTATTATTCAGCCGCGAGAAGGAGGGAAATTCTGACATTTGGGGCAGCAGGGATGGACCTTGAGGGCGCTCTGCTAAGTGAAGACAGTCTCATAGACACAGAGTAGAAAAGTGGCTGCCCAGGAGCTGAAAGGTGGGGGAAATTGGGAGGCACTGATAAACGGGTACACATTTTCAGCTATAAGATGAATAAGTTCTGAAGATCTAATGTAAAACATGGTGATTATAGTTAATAACACTATACTGTATAAGTGAAATCCCCCCCTAAAAAAAGAGATCAATATGTGAGGTGACCAGACATGTTATTGAATTAGATCATGGGATCCCTTTTACAATATATTTGGACATAAGACCACTATAATGTGTCCTTTAAATGTTTTTTTTTTTTTTTATTCTTGAGAAACAGGGAGAGACAACGTGAGCAGGGAAAGATCCAAAAGAGAGGGAGATACAGAATCTGAAGCAGGCTCCAGGCTCTGAGCTAGCTGTCAGCACAGAGCCCAACACAGGGCTTGAACCCACGAACCATGAGATCATGACCTGAGCCAAAGCCAGACACTTAACCGACTGAGCCACCCAGGCGCCCCTACAATGTGTCCTTTAAATACCTGAAATTTTTAAATTAATTATACCTCAGTAAGACTTAAAATAAAATAAACTTCAAAAAACGTCAGAAAAAAAACAGAGTGAACAAAAACACAGGAAAATGAACTCTGGTTTTCAGAAGCAACTGGATGATACAGTCGTTGGATGGTCTAGATGGTGGGAGGCTTGTCTGTACTTTACTTTTTCATGGCATTTATATTATTTCCTCCAGAAGACATTCCCACGCCTCTTCTGTACATGTTCAATTCTTGGCTTTGCTTTATCTTTCTTCATCGTTTCCTGATTATCTCACGCTCAGAGATGGTAAGACAGACTGTTAATTTTCCCAGGATGACATTTAAAATGACTTTAGGATGAAGCTCCCAGGACCTCTCTGCAAATCTCAGCTGTGATTAACGGCTCCGAATTTTAGTGCTTAGGACGAGGACGATGATATGGAGCATTTTGTTTGTTCCAGGCTGTTAAAATATGAAAAGTTTAACTTTGACCTCCTTTCCACAAGCCTCCTGGGGTTGTTGAAGCTGTGTGCATTTATAAGTTTTGAGCAAAAAACTGTGGGAACACTGTATGTTCTGTGTCTCTCAGCTACAGGGGAAAACTGTTGAAAATTGCAGCATCATTTTTCCTAATAAAGGTGCTATTGCTCTTCTTAACACAATATTAAACATCATTTATGTAAATATTTTTTTTAGTAGGCTCCATGCCCACCATAAGGCTTGAACTCACGACCCTGAAATCAAGAATCCTGTGCTCTATCAGCTGAGCCAACCAGCCACCTCTATATATCTAAAATACAGAATCAAAAAGAGCTTAGCTGTGCAAAAAAATACCACTAATACAGAATTTCAACATCATGTTTTTTAATTAACAAAAGTTAAAACTATGCTTTTTATAAATCACACGTCTAGACAGGAAAATGGGCTAAATACACATAAAAGGAAAAAGGAAGCAGAATACTAAACACGGAGGAAGAGTGCACACAAGTGAAGTCCAACCTCACTGTGTCAGGATCACCTTTATCCAGTGGTAACTGGATGGACGCAGCCAACTCATCTCGAACAGATGCAGAAGGAGAAACCCACGGTTAGTTGGCTCAAAATCAGATAATTCTCTGCCCGGTACAGGAGTATTTACTCCAGTAAATACTCACTGATGACAAATTTCTCAGATGAGCCAATGAACTTGGAATCAGTTACCTCACTTATAACAAACTGTGTCTGTAGAGCCATGACCAAGAGAAAATAAATTTTTCAAGAAGGAATGGAAGGTCTTTGTTTTTTGGATTCGATAACAAGTGAAGACCATTTTGACTTTGAAAAAAGAGGCTTACGTTCTTTGACATCTATTTATGAGCTTGTATGAAAAATCAAGGATACTTATTGTTACCAGTATTAGGGTCATCAGTGATTATCTTTAAGTTACATAAATAATGCTTAAGGTGACTACTTGGAAGAAATTGTATTGGACATTTTTGTAATGCTACTTTAATTAGGAGTACTTTTAAAAGTAAGTAGAGCACTACCAAAAATAAACCACCTGTGTTGTGTAATATAGCTAATTGAGTTCTTTAACATGTTAATATCCTGGGAGCGGTTCTCCTTTTTTGGAATAAGGTAGTTATATATCGCCTACATGATTTTATTAAGCAAATATTACAACTATGATTTATGGAATTCAATTTGGCCAGAATTGTTGACTTTCTTTAAAGCTTTATGTCTCATTAACCTGAGTTTTAAAAGTACTTGTATAGGTTAAAATATTGAGTAATTGGTAGATAAATCAAATCAACAACCTTGTCTTTTCCACAAGGAATTCCAGTTATTTTTAAAAAGCCAATACATTTATCATGCTAATAAAAAAATAGCTGAAAAATATGCACACTGGTAGGTGGCCATTGAAGTTACTGAATTTTAGGTATGTTTTTCTCATGTGTTGATTCTGGCTTTACCTGCCAACTTTTTCTGTATGTCTTTGAGCAATTACCTATGACTTTGTATAAACTGATACACTCATAATAAATTGTAACATCTCATTATACTATTCGAAAAAAATTAATGTTTTCCCAGACTTAGGCATTTATCAAAATTTAGCAAACACACACTTATAATTTATGCATCTCATTTCATGTAAAACTTATATAAAACTACAAACAAATGTTGAAATGTAGCTAATTATATGCATGCAGAGTATTTAAGATGTACTTACTGTGATTTACTTTGAAAGGCATAAAAATGGTTTGATAAAAAGTTAGAATGGTTGCTACATGTGTGAGAATTTGATAGATAAGTAGAGTAAAATATTAATGGCCAAAAATAGGTTTAGGCTCTGAGAGACTTCATTAGAAAACTATTTCAACTTTGCTTAATGTTCGAAAACTTTCAAAATAAAATGCAAGTTGATAGGGAAACTGAATCTCTACTGCTTGGTCTGTGTTAAATACCTTCGTTTTCACTGACATTTGGTGCCTCATCAGTCCTGTCCACTATTCCAATAACATTTTGACCAGATTGGGCCACTTTCCCATACCTCCTTTTGTCCAATCTACCTCCGGGTACCATCCTTTCTTACTGGATGACTCCCATCTCATCTCCTTGCTCCTTCTCTTGACTCCCTAGATTCTCCCCCTACGGAACAGCTAGACAGAACTTTGAAGAACATAAATCCAGACCGCATCTGCAAAATTGCAAGTATTAGCTCTTTAAGTCATCTGATGACTTACAACTCTCCCATGCAATTTCTACAAAAAGCATCTGGGAGTGCTGTAGGCTTGCTGGCCACTGAGAACCCACAGAGACACTTCCTGGTTGTGGGGTTTGATTTGCTTTTATGATCTTGATATGAAAATTGGAAAAGATCTGCTTTTTCAAATGATACAAGTGCATTGAAATATGTTTTCTCACTGATGTACAGGAGACGTATTTATATTTCGGGGACTCGTCCTTTGCGGCTTATATGCGTCACAAACCTCTTCTTCAGCCTAAACTTGTTTTCCACTCTTAACAGTGTATTTTAATAATGCACTTTCTTAATTTGAATATCATCCATCTTTATACTTATGGTTACTGATTATCATGACCTGTTTCAGGAATCTGTGCCCCAAATCATAAGAATATTCTTCTACATTATGTTCTAGATGGCTCATTGTTTTACTTTTCACTTTTATATCTATAATTCACATGGAACTTATTTTGTCTACAGTATAGGATTAAGGCCAAGGTTCTTTTTTCAATCTATATGGATATATCCTCGATAAGTACCCGTGTATTGAAAAAATCATCCTTCGTCTGTTGTTCTCAAGTACCAAGTTCTCAAGTTGTTCTTTGTCGTGTGTGTGCATGTGCCAAGTCTGTTCTCTTCCGTCAGTCTATTTGTCTGTGTTTGCTCCAATGTCATATCATTTTATTAACTTTTACCTTTTCCTAAGTCTTGATATTTGTTTGTCATGGATTGAGATTTTATTTTTATTTGTGCAGACGTCTTAGCTCCCCTTGGTCCATTTAATTTTCACATAATTTAAAATCATTTTGAAACATTGCTTCTTTTCTTTTGTTTTATTTAATGTTATGTTCTAACTTTTTATGTTGTTGTCTTAGCTCCTTGTCATTCTTTATTGTTTTGTAGAGAGTGTATTTGTGATTATAAATGTTCTGCTCTGCTTTGCTTTGACAAGATTTTGAAGATTTTGAGAAATTGTGTTCTAATTCTTGTTCACTTATATAGTGAATTTTCATTTCTCATTTTAATTTCTCTTGGAAAAAGCTATTTTGAAATGTATAAGTTTATAAATTTCAGGATATTTTTTCTTACCTTTTCATTATAATCGAGCTTTATTGTGTATGACCTAGTGATGGCAGCCTGAGGAATTTTCTTCTTTTTTCGATTGCATTTTTTCAACCATCTATGTGTATGTGAGTAAACTTTGTTCTTACATTACTGAATATAAAATAATACATGCTATTTGTTTACCAGGTAGAAGTGTTTTTCAAATCCTCTGTATTCTCAATATGTTTGCATAATTTATTAACTTGAGTTCCCAAGACTGAGTTCCCAAGATTGTACTTTTGGCAAAATCTCCTTTTATATCTTTTAAATTTTGTCTTCAATATTTTAATCTTATATTAATTACTGAATAAAGTTAATGACTGCTAAAACTCTTTAGAATAGTATTATTTTAATAAATATAAAATATTATGTATTTTCTTTTAGATCTTAAACTAAGATATGTCTGATAGGATACATTGCTAAATTAGTTTTCTTTTGCTTTTTATTTGCTTTTTAAATTTTTTAATGTTTATTTATTTTTGAAAAAGAAAGAGACAGAATGCAGGCAGGGGGCGGGCAGAAAGAGCAAGAGACACAGAATCTGAAGCAGGCTCCAAGCTGTCAGCTCTGAGCCCAACATAGGCTCGAACCCAGGAACTGTTAGATCACGACCTGAGGCAAAGTAGGATGTTTACCTGACTGAGCCACCCAAGGGCCCCTTTGTTTTTTAATTGAGCCCTTATTTTTATTTTCTTTGTTTCTGTAGCAAATGATGAATTTTATCATTCTGTAATTTTCATTAATAATAAAAAAAAGTAAACATAAGTTAGTGATTGTCCACATAAACCAAAGTTTTTCAAACAGAAATCTGTGAAATACTATGGAAGCAATGAAATCAAGATTTTGTTTTCACTCATCGGTCAAAATGAAAGTATCCTCGCCAATCATTAATATGACAGTGTGTTTTTATATTACCTTTCATGGGTCAGAGCAAGACGCTAGAAATATGTACTACGTTAAATGCATTGTTGGTGGGTCCGTTATCAGGTAGGTCTGTAATATATAACTATTGATAGTAAGTAAAGAGGTGTGAATGAATGTTATTTTTAATTGTGCTTAATTGCTATCATGCATGTTTCATAAGATAATAGCTTTTCATTGAAAAAGAGTAAGAAATTGCCATTTTTGAAAAATGTAGTGGAAATGATAAAGAGACCGTTGCTGGTCCTTTAGAAATGAGAAATAAGAGTAATGAGTGAAAAACTTACAAACATTATGAACTTGGTTCATTAAACATAAAGCTGAATATTTTATGTTCACTTGGATTCTCAGCAATTTCAGGGAAAAGGACAGGTGAGTGAGTGGTAAAAGTTAAATGCAATGCATGTTCCCAGCCACAAGTGCACCACCCCCCCAGTGAGTTAAATGTATGTAAATTCAGGAATTGAGTGGCTGCGAATCAATGGGTTCATAAGGTAAGTATCTGAACGAAGGGCTCACAGTTTGAGGAGGGAATAAGATCTGACAGCTGCTGAGGTTTTAGAAATGATACGGTAACCATCAATATACCCAAAGTTTGAATACCAGTTTTAAGACCTACTTAGCTTCTTTAAAAATATATATATATTTTAATATATATATTTAATATATATATATACACACACATATATATATATTAGTTTTGAGGCAGAGAGAGAGAGAGCGCGTGAGTGGAGGAGAGGCAGAAAGAGAGGGAGACAGAGGATCCAAAGCTGAAGCTGCCCGCACAGAGCCCAGAGTGGGGCTCAAACTCATAAACTGTGATATCATGACCTGAGCCAAAGTCAGAAGCCGAGCTGACCGAGCACCCAAAGCCTACTTAGCTTCTTTATTATTCTATACATGCAAACACACACCCAGACATTCATTGATGACTTTTGTGATGTTTTTTTCTTTGAATTTATGGGTGTGGGTAGTGCTCCCACGACACTTCACTTCCCAGGCCTCTCTGTATATAGCGCTGGACCGGCAAGTTTCTCCTAGAACAGTCTTAATCCTATCCTTTGGTAGTGATACTGAGTTAAGCGGGATTCTGAAGTTCAAATCGGTTGTATTGTGAGATAACATTGTTTTCGATCAGCAGTTAGGATGAGGGGGCAGCTGTTGGGAGGTGCTAAGGGACCCTGGAGATGTCACCTCTCATCCAGGATACATGCTCCTAACGGACAAAGACCTCAATCAGCCTTTTCTCTCCAGTATGTAAAACTAAGGCATTGAACAATAAACATTTGTGAAATCATGAAAAAATCAAAACCAATTTTATAAGAAGAGGGATTTTTTGGTGATGCGGAAGACAAAGTCAGTATTATTTTGCTTGTCCTGCCACTACACAATGCCATATGCTGGGTGGTATGCTAACCAGCAGAAATTTCTGTGTTACAGTTCTGGAGGCTGTAAGTTCAAGATCAAGGTATCCACAGGGTTGGTCTCTGGTGAGAGCCCTCTTCCGGCTTGCCTACAGCCTCCTTCTCCTTGTGTCTTCCCAAGACACCCATTTTCCCTGGGCACCCATTTTTAAGAGGATTAGTCTTATGGAATTTGGGTTCTATCCCTCCAATCTCATCAACCTTAATTACTTCCTTAAATTATTCCCAAAGAAAGTTGAGATTCATGGACAATCAATCACAGCTAGAGAATAATTCTCCTATAAAGATTTTACCAGGACACCCCGGGAGATTTGATCTCAGTATTTTAGACTTACAAATATCTCAGTGAGCATGCCCCAAACAGGGATCACTCGATCACAGAACCAGAAAGTTGTGTGTAAACCAGGTTACATTTTATCATTCAATTGAGAAATATTTTAACTTAACAGAGCTACTTACTATTTAATGGAAATTTAGAATAAAGCCAATTATATTCGAAAGAAGTTGTTGTGTAAGATGCATCACTCGTATGTAAATATGTAAAACACATAATTTGTAAAACTCCATCATTTTCTTTTCCAAATGAGATAGAGATGTGCAGATTTGCAAGAACAATTCTCATCCCAAGGAAACCTCAGTGACAGTGTGCCTGGCTTCTTTATCGTGTATAAAACTTTAATCATTTGACATTTCCCGAAAATTTCAGTGCTAAAGTATTTACACATGAGAATCCAGTCATCCATTTATTCAACAAGGTTTATTGAGTATTTACTATGTTCTTATGTGGGCCATGCCAAGACCCAGCGGGACAGAGACATATGAGAAGAGGGCCATATTCTCGCAAGTTGTCCAATGGGAAAGTAGACATGGATTGGTTTCACTTGTGTTCATAGATCATTTTTGTCCTTTAAGAGATTTTAGAGTTTCAAATTTAACTTTGTGCCCAGCTATTTTACTTGCTTATGCATTAACTTGTGATATTATCAATGAATCTATTATGTTTTCCACTTCCTTTATATATATGAATATGTATAGCTATTGATTATTTAAATGGATTAATTATATAACATGTTCTTTTACTAAATTATCTTGTTATTTGTATTAAGTTTCCATTAGTTCTTGTGAATTTTTAAAATATAAAATCATATTACCTGCAAATGTATATAGTTCTACTTTTTTATTCTAAATCCTGTGCCTTTTGGTTACTTTCTTCTGTGTAAATTATATATGTGCATTGACATATACACATATATACACTCCAACACACATACCAATTCTTCTTTTATTGAGTGTTTTTTTATATTTTTAATTTTTAAATGTTTTTATTTATTTTTGAGAGAGAGAGAGACAGTGTGAGCAGGGGAGGGTCAGAGAGGGAGACACAGAATCCAAAGACAGGCTCCAGGCTGAGCTGTCAGCACGGAGCCTAATACAGGCTAGAACCCACGAACTAAGAGATCATGACCTGAGCTGAAGTCAGACACGTAACCGACCTTATCGCTTCTCGGCCTTTTGGCTAAGATCAAGTGTAGACACTTAACCGACTGAGCCAACAGGCACCCCTTTATTCAGTGTTTTAATATGAATGTGTGTAATATGAGTTAAAAGTTGAAAATCGTCACATTTTCTGCATCTATGTTTATGATCTTAGAATTTTTTCTTTATCTCTATTAATCTGATGGACTATATTAATACATTTCTTCATATTGACCCACTATCATTCCTAGAGTTTATCCAAGTTGATCAGGACTTATTATTTTCTTCAAAGCTCCTGCAATACTCAGGAGGGAAGTTATTCCTCATTTTTTAATGTTAATGTAGAAGAGACTGGTATCCACTCAACAATCCAGGAATAACAATAATGGAATGGATGCAAATAGTTTTTCTTTCTTTACTTTATTATTTCCTAAAATAAAAAGAGGTGGTGAGGATATTGTGTCTCAAAGCAAGAAAGAAGAGATGTGCTCTCTCTTGCTACTTGTTTTAAGAATTGAGGTGGAGGGGGGGGGGCGTCTGGGCTGCTCAGTTGGTTAAGCGTCCCGCTTCGCTTTGGCTCAGGTCATGATCTCATGGTTCGTGGGTTCGAGCCCCGCGTCGGGCTCTGTGCTGACAGCTAGCTCAGAGCCTGAAGCCTGCTTCGGATTCTGTATCTCCATCTCTCTCTGACCCTCCCCTGCTCATGCTCTCTCTCTCTGTCTCTCAAAAATAAATAAAAAGCATTAAAAAATTGGAAAAAAAAAAGAGAATTGAAGGATAAGAAGTACTACCTGTTTCCAGTGTCAGTGGAATTTTTTTCATCAGTTTTATAGTTTTTAGACTATAGATCTTTCACCTCTTTGGTTAGGTTTATTCCTAAGTATTTTATTAACTTGGGTGCAATTATAAACGGGATTGTTTTTCTTAATTTCTTTTTCTGCTGCTTCGTGATTGGTTATCGAAATGCAACAGATTTCTGTATATTGATTTTGTATCCTGTGACTTTACTGAATTCGTGTATCTGTTCTCACAGATCTTTGGTGGAGGCTTTCGGGTTTTCTATGTACAGAACCATGTTATCTGCAAATAGTGGAAGTTTTAGTTCTTCCTTACTGATTTGGATTCCTTTTATTTCATTTTCACAGCTGATTGCTGTGGCTAGGACTTCCAGTACTATGGTGAATATAAGTAATGAGAGCAGACATTCTTGTCCTGTCCCTGCCCTTAGGGGAAAAGCTCTTAGTTTTCCCCCACTGAATGTCACGTTAGCTATGGGGTTTGTGGTATATGGCCTTTAGTACATTGAGGTATATTCCCTCTAAACTTACTTTGGTGAGGGTTTTTCTCATGAATGGGTGTTGATCTTTGTCAAATGTTTCATCTGCATCCACTGAAATGATCATATGGTTCTTATCCTTTCTCTTATTGATGTGATGCATCACATTGATTTTCAAATGTTGGGCCACCCTGGCAACCCTGGAATAAATCCCTCTTGAGTGTGTTGAATGATTTTTTTAACCTATTTTTGAATTCAGTTTGTTAGTATTTTATTGAGAATTTTCACATTTATGTTAATCATGGATATTGGCCTATACTTCTCTTTTTTATTGGTGATTTTATCTGCTGCAGCCACTGTGGAAAACAATATGGACCTTCTTCAAAAAGTTAAAAGTGGAACTTCCTTATGATCCATCAATCACACTGCTAGTTTTTTCCCCCAAAGAACACAGGAACACTAGTTCAAAGAATATGTGCACCCGAATGTTTTAGCAGCATTAGTTATAATAGCCAAGATAGGGAATCAGCTCAAGTGTCCATCGACTGGTAAATGGATACAGAAGATGTGATACACACACACACACACACACACACACACACAGACACACACACACACACACACAGTGGAATATTATTCAGCCATAAAAAGAATGAAATCTTGTCATTCACAACATGAATGGAAGAGATTATAATGATAAGCGAAATAAGTTAGTCAGAGAAAGAAAATTTGATTTCACTCATATTTGGAATTTAAGAAATAAAACAAACAAGGGGAAAAATGAGAGAGACAGAGAGCAAGAAACAGATTCTCCATAATATAGAACAATCTGATGGTTACCAGCATGGAGGTGGGGTGGGAGGAAGGGTGAAATAGACAATGGGGATTTAGGAACGCACTTGTGATTACCAGAGGGTGATGTGTGGAAGTGTTGACTTACTATGTTGTACCCCTGAAACTAATATAATACTGAATGTTAAATCACTGAAATTAAAGTAAAAACTTTAAAAAGGGGATTAACCCTCCCTTTGATCCCAGTCATCCTAAAGAATATCTATGACATCAGGTAGAAACAATATTAATATTGCGCTTAAAGGCATAATTCTGGGACAACATTAAGGATGGTTGTGTTTTGTTCTTTTATTTTTTCTTTGCAGTGAAACTTTATTGGTGTCTTTTGTAATAGATTTTTTAAAGCCTGGAGACAAGTGTCACCCTGCAGGATGATAACATTGCAAACCCTTCTTTGACATTGTGATGAGAAAAATAGGAAAGGTGGACTCCCGGACCTTTTCAGCAATAGTTTCTTGTAAAACCTAATTGGAACATCCTCATAATAGTTCTGGAAGGGCAGTCCTATGAAATGTTTTATGGGTGGACTCTTAGGGTCAGATGTAGGGAATTGATGTCTCCATACACAGAGGTCAAGTGCAGGCTTCCAACAATATGAGCTGTTGCATGTCCTAAAAGACACTGTTTGAGCCCCACTTAGAAATTTTAGGTGCTGATAAAAACAAACTCATAATTGCATGTCTTGAGGAGTATAAAATCCTTGATAAGGAGATAGTTAAGGTTATGTGTTAATTTTGTTGTGACGGTTCATGTCTTGGATGGAGTCAGACTCAGAATTTGGAGGAATTGGGAAGCAAAATACAGATTTCTTCAATCTTGTCCTGATAGTAAAAAATCATTAAGACAGCTTTCATTTCCATGTAGGCCTTTCCTCCTGTTGTCAAAAATATTCTGTTGTGTCTAGAATTAATGCATTTTATTTTCTGATACCTTTAGCACCCACCTCGTTCTTTCAACTGACAGTTGAACTATTCCAGCTTTGTTAGTTTCCCTTATAAGCCATCTTTTGTAATGTGTGTATGTAATATGTGTATGTGACACCTTAGAAGAGAAAAACGTGGACCAACTGATCTCTGCAGTGAGCATGATTTTTAGTGTCTTCTCACAGTTAGACTAGAATCCCAAATTTATTCACACCTGGAGGCTCCATAGTGAAGGATGCCTCAAAATCTACCTCTGAAGTATTTCATGCAAATTACAGTCTCTTAAATTGAGGTGTACTTTGATGTAGTGGGGAAGTTCACCACATAAAAGCAGCCAAAGTCAAAAATCCCTTCTCAACACGAAGAACTGGCCGTCTTTTAACTAGCTTTGTTGTTTGTTTTTCTGGAAGGACCAAGTTCAGACTAAGTGCATTTTCCTAGAGTTTAATACGTTTGACTTAGTTTTTGGAATCTACCAGAAGAAACAAAAAACAAACAGACAAAAAACCCTAAATTCAGCTTAGGACATTAGGTAAAGTTAATCACTGTGTCCTTATCTTGTGCAAATAGAGGCGTGCCCATTTGTAAATGCATTCATTTGCTGCTTTGTAACAATGGGTACAAGAAGAACATAGAAGAATCATCTCATTCCGTGATCAAGGAGTCCTGAGTCTGCACTCTAAGAAGCTATTACTTCCGGGGCTCCTGGGTAGCTCCCAATTTCACATCAGGTCATGATCTCAGGCTTGGTGAGATTGAGCCCCATGTTGGGCTCTGTGCTGAACGTGGAGCCTGCTTAGAATTCTCTCTCTCTCTCTCTCTCTCTCTCTCTCTCTCTCTCTCCCTCCCTCCCTCTGCCTCTCCCTACCTCAAAATAAATAAGTAAACATTTCAAAAAGTCTGTTATTTAAAAAAAAGAGGAAGAACGTATCAATTCTGGGCTTCACAGCACTTCTGTTGTTGGGCACCTCAGCCCTCACTGCTGTCTGTAGGCAGGTCCCTCCCTCCCCCTGGAGAATGTTTCCTGCCTGTGTCCTGTCCTCCCCATTGTTCCCACTCTGACCTAATCCATGCCAGAAACTGGTTGGCAATCCCTTACTTTACCTGGAAATTATAGAAAGATGCTACCTTTTTATGGTCAGTGTGAAACAAGTTCAAAGGATGACGCTGAAAATGACGAGCAGAGAGTAACTGTACAAATATATCGGGAAATGGTCCCCATCTTGATGGACTGGCAGATGGACCTCAGACCCCCTGCACTCCCCCTGCTCTGCTTTTTCTTCTGTTCCATAAGCCCTGCCTGGTTATTCTAGGGTGTTGCTTCCACATCCTCACTTTTCCACGCCATTTATTTAATAATTTCCCCTAGACCTACAGGTTGGTTTTAAATTCCCAAGCTCAGAACTCAACCACTTCTGAAACGAGGCTCTAGGTTCACTCTTGCCACATCCACATGGTCCCCCTGCCTCCTGGGGCCCCCTGTGCATCTCACCCCACGCATGCTTCCTATTCTTCCTTCTCTGCTGAATTTAGACTGTGCCCATATAAAAAAATGACCTTTCACAATTTATAAAATAGATGGTATCTTATACCCATTTGTCACCTCTTTTCCTGGAGAGAACTTTATTTTATGCTAATTTTACAGTTTCTTAGACGCTGATATGAGCTGGCTGGTGAAAGACAGACAAAAGGTAAATCAAGTGTGGATATGTGCTTTTCTTTCTGTTAATGCATATTCAAAAGTGTACCTTCCCTTAGATTTCTAACATGAATAAAGTATAGAATCCAAACAAAATTTTTTAAGTGTCAAACTGGGTTTCTATAGGGAAATGTTGCCCATGTGTTGGAATCACACAGAATCTTCCATTTTATTGCATTTGCAGAAAGAAAACATTTATCTGAAGGAACAAGTGAAAGCCAAAACACATACAGTATCAAGGTAGATTGTTTAAAAATTATACGTGTTTGGGAAGCCTGGGTGGCTCAGTTGATTGAGCGTCCAACTTCAGCTCAGGTCATGATCTCATAGCATGTAGGTTCAAGCCCCTTGTCAGGCTCTGTGCTGACAGCTCAGAGCCTGGAACTTGCTTCAGATTTCATGTCTCCCTCTCTCTCTACCCCTCCTCTGCCCATGCTCTGTCTCTCTCTCTGTCTATCAAAAATAAATAAACATGAAGAAAATTATACATGTTTTAGTAAAGTAGACATTTTATATAAAATTCATATTCCCAACAAGTCTTATTTTTAGAGAAATAATATTTTATTGAGACAACTATATATGTGAGCTCTTTATTATTTCTTTCCAAATCTTTCTTTAAACTTCTCTAGAATAATATAAAAAGCAATAAAGCCACAGTTGGACAGTCTATTTTAGTGACAGATTCCTCAAATGCAAGACATTTTGTTTGCTGTATTAAAAGGCATGAGTGAGCTTGGAAGGCACAATAAAGGACTGAAAGGAATAACTTTTGACTCTGTGTCAGCGTCACTTTCCAGACTAAACAGTGAAGTTAACATTAGATAAGGCAACCATAGCAAAAAAAACCACGTAGGATTGAATGAATTTTACAAAAAGTCTATTTTTTCCACTTTCCCCCAAGTAGAAAAGACAATGGCTTATGTTTTAAATGTATACAACTTAAGACAAGTTCATGCCTTGGCAAGAACACCCATAATAAATGTATCCATTCCTGAATTGATTGAGCAATTGTCATGGTGGACGAAGGATGGAGAGAGCCCCAGTGGCTGGAGGGTCATAATGAGACCAGTCGGCACCGAAATGTCCAGGTGGAACTATGGGTCACTTTCCATGTCATTTGGTGTAAAGTTTCTCCCCCCAATTCCCTACAGAGCTGTAGCTGAGGTCCACCTTGTTAGCAGTCATCTTTATTTGAGGGTACTCTTGGTGGCCCATTTGGAGAAGTATTGAGGCTGAAGTCTGAGTCACTAAAGGACAGCCTGGAGACCACAAAAATGCAAGCGCAGAACCCCAAACGCTGGGGCCATGGGGAAGGAGGTCCCTGGGTGTCTGATGGAATTGTGAAAGCTTTGGACATGTCATGATATTTGAGATTGGAAGTGTTCCTTTATCTCCCCGAAGGTTGGCAAAACATCAACATCACGATATCACATGTCCACTGCTTCAGTGTGTCCTTGCATAGGATGAACAACACTAACCTCATCTTTTCCAGAAACAATCACAGGGCAAAGAAATCTCAAAATAGATGGACAAATATATTATCTCCCACCAAAGAGATGATCAACGGTGAGCTAGACTGTTAATTACGTTTCTGTATTTTCCACCCGTACTCAGACATTATTGTTAAGATTTTAAGAGACACAATATAGAAGTTATGTTTATGGAAATCAGAGATGCTACTTTTGCCTTTATGTGAGGCATGGGATCATTGAATGAAAATTGCTTGAGCTGAAGAAACTCTGGGCTTTCTCAAAAATGGCAAGGTTCATATTTTGCCACATCATGCCATATGCTGAAATGTGGACAATCTGTGACACACCTAGAAAAATCTACTTGCAATCACTCAAATTCCCTAAAACATAAAGAATGCTTCTACCCTGTAATGTTGGAAGATAGCTCATTAAAGTGAAAATTAATAATGAGAAGAGATCTGAAGTGTGAATTAAAATATGGTGTCTGCTTTTACTTTGATTTCTGAAAAGCTTTGGAGACCTCTTACTAGTAAATTTTGGTGGCATGGCTCTGAGACACAGGGTCGTCTGTCACATTCAGCATAATCTATGAGTATCTATGAGTATGGGACTGTGGGAAAATGAGAATGAGTATTCTTTTAAATAGAATACCTTCATATAGAAAGACACATAACCTCTGGATAAATTTTTTCTTTAGTGTGAGATATGTGTTTAAATGCCTTCTTCCCACATTACATGTGTCCCGGGAACAATTTAATAGATCCCATATATTTTCAATCATGAGTTTCACTTTATTGGTATAACAGCATATACTTTTCTCTGACAAGGTCTTATTTCTACCTGACAGTAGGAAAACAAAGTTTTATTGAATAATAAACCAAAGTTGATCCACTAACTTTTTCACGCACGCTGATTCAAATAGTCTCATGCGGAAATACATACTGTCACATTTAAAATTCATTTAACTATGGTCTAGAGCGACACTTGCTCTCTGAAGTCCCCAAGGCCCCCAACCAGTGGGTCCGTCTGTAGAGAGGGGCTGCCCTTGGCCTTGACATGGCCAGGTTTCATCAACGCTGTGCCAGGACTGAGCTTGGTGGTGACTCTTCCCTGTGGTGGCCCACATGACCTCCCAGATGCTCCATTCCATGGACTCCAGGTGTTCCCAGAGTTACCGCCTGTCCTGGGTACTATAAACTAATGCATTTGCTATATTACACCTTAGGGAATTATAAAATGAGAATAATTATAATTAACTACCATAAATTCACAGTAACTATATTTTTACTAGTGCTGTAATGTTAACCAATATTCCCTATTTCAGTAGTTGAAATTAGTTTAAATATAAATTCTCATAAAGAGTTGGCAGTATAAAATCTCACCCATAGAAAATACAGAAAAGAACATCATGAAAATATATATTCATATTTTATATACAATATAAGGATATTATATTGCTATTTTTCTTTTTTTAGGTTTATTTGTTTATTTTTGAGAAAGAGAAAAAGAGCATGAGCAAGGGAGAAGCAGAGAGAGAGAAAGAGAGAGAGAATCCCAAGCAGACTCCGTGCTGCCAGACCAATGCTCTATGCAGGGCTCAAACCCATGATCCTGTGAAGTCACCACCTGAGCCAAAATCAGGAGTCAGATACTCAGCTGACAGAAAACCAGGCGTCTTTTGTTTTTCTTCAATTACAAACACTTTTACGTGATGATTTCTTTTCACTTCAAAGGAACAGATAAAAGAAATGAAAAGGCGTATCTTGGGTTTGTGTTTAAGACTTCTACTCTTCTCGGGTGCCTGAGTGGCTCAGTCGGTTAGGCCTCTGACTTAGGCTCAGGTCAGATCTCACGTTCGGGAGTTCCAGTCCCGCATCAGGCTCTGTGCTGACAGCTAGCTCAGAGCCTGGAGCCTGCTTCCGGTTCTGTGTCTCCCTCTCTCTCTGCCCCTTCCCCTCTCATGCTCTGTCTCTCTCTGTATCAAAAATAAATAAAACATTAAAATTTTTTTAAAAAAGACTTCTACTCTTCTCAATTCTTTAAAAAAAACTATTTGTGATTTTTGTGAAATTGAATGTAATAGAAGACAACAGAGATTTAAAATCATAGAAATTGGTTAAAAAGATAAACATTTGGGAAAAAACAGACACCTAGTACATTGAATGATGTAGTTGAACCCTGAATTTGAAGAAATTATTAGAAAATCGAATTATAAAGCCAGCAAAAGTCTAGCCCCACATGGTAGGGAGACAGCCCCTGGACCCCTGGGAAAAAGAAATAAGCCCCAGGGTTCACTCAGCCCAACTAGCCCCACATTCCTGCGCACATCAGCCTCACCCGGGAAACATGGACCCAGGACCAGAGGTCCTATCGGACCAGAATAAGAAGACTGGGTTTTGATCAAATCTCTTAACACGTAAACGTTGTCTGTCCAACTCCGTAATGGATACAGTAATTCCTTGGATAGACTTTGGGAGGATTAAATGAGATACAAGAACCACGTGTCATGGTAAGGTAGCAGAAGTAAAATTGAAAGCACATCCGTTGATACGGAAAAGTGACTTTTCCTAAGATGGAAACCTAGAAGGGCCAAAGGATTGGATCCGGTAACTAATTAACGTGAAGTGACCTGATACTCTCCCGGAAGACCAGCACCCTCCTCGGGCCCCGCTGGACCCAAGGGGAGCTGTGTCTGTGCGACCCGGTGCTTCTCACACGCAGTCGCACCCTGGATCCATGTGCGGCCACCATGTGCTGCTTTAAAGATTGAAGGGGAAAGGACAGAACAAGGACTTCTATTCATAGAGACATTATGAAGCCAGACACCCTTCTAGGCTCTCAGCAGAGGGTACCGTATGTAATTTCAGGCTGCTTACAAATTTGTGCGCAAGGTTCGATCCTATTTTACAGTTGAAAAATAAGAGAGATTAAGTTACTTGCCAAAAGTCAAACTGTTCATGATTCAGTCATCAGTATAAACTCACTCTTGCTTTGGCGGTATCCAAACTCTATAGTGTCATCCAAAATAGACATATATTTTGATGTATCTCTGTGTGTACATATGTGTATATGTAAGTATGTGTTATACATAGAATATATGTGTGTATGTATATATATGTTTGTATGTGTTAGGTTGTATATATGAATGTGTGTAAAAAATATTATTATATATAGAATATATATGTGTGTGTATGTAAATATTGTTATATATAGAATATATGTGAGTATATATGTCTTCTATATATAGGATGTGTGTGTGTGTGTGTGTGTGTGTGTGTGTGTGTGTGTGAGTGATGTATGTTCCTCTGAGTCCATCACTTGGCTCTGGCTATTCTCACATTCATCTCTCTTCCTGTCTTTTTTTTTTTTAATTTTTTTAATGTTTTTTATTTATTTTTGAGAGACAGAGAGAGACAGCAAGAGCAGGGGAGGGGCAGAGAGAGAGGGAGACACAGAATCTGAAACAGGCTCCAGGCTCTGAGCTCTCAGCACAGAGCCTGATGCGGGGCTCAAACCCTTGAACCGTGAGATCATGACCTGAGTGGAAGCCGGACACTTAACTGACGGAGCCTCCCAAGCGCCCCTCTCTTCCTGTCTTACAAAGGTATCTCCCCTTTTTATTCTCTCATTCTTGCTTGAGAACCACTTTAAATCAGGTAAAATTACTACTTTAAAGTTATTGAGGGGTGCCTGGATGGCTCACTTGGTTAAGTGTCTGACTTTGGCTCAGGTCATGATCTCACAGTTCATGAGTTCGAGCCCTGTGTTGGGCTCTGTGCTGACAGCTCTGAGCCTGAAGCCTGCTTCAGATTCTGTGTCTCCTTCTCTCCTGCCCCTCCCCCAACCCCTCTCCCCCACTCTTCTCTTGCTTTCTGCTGTCTCTCAAAAATAAATAAACATTTAAAAAATTCCTTAGAAGAATTTTTCCCTGTGATTATGCCACCAACTCAATACACAGATACATTCATTATTTTTAGTTTCATTTTGCTTTTAATTGCTGATTACTATTTGTTTTAGTTTTGTTTATGATTGTATAAAATATTAATTTGGTTTTAAAATTAAATATACAAAAGAAGATGTATCTTCATCTCTGTCCTTTCTACCCAATATCCTTCCCATTGGTAACTGTTCTCTTTTAAATGTTACAGTATATGCTTCCTTTATCTTTTATTTCTTTTTTTTAAGTTTATTTACTTATATTGAGAGAGACAGCATGCGCCCACCTGCCATGCAAGTGGGATAGGGGCTGAGAGAGAAAAAGAGGGAGAATCCCAAGCAGCAGGGCTCATGATCTGAGCGGAGGTGGAGAGTTTGACGCATAACAATGGAGCCACCCAGTCACCCCTTCCTTTATATTTTCTAACATAGAAAAATAGGTACATCTGCATATACGTAGATATATGTTTGTGCCTGTGAGTGCATATTGTTTATGTATAGTGTGTGCATGTGTATGAAAACATGTGTGTGTGTGTGCATGTGGAAGGGGTGTATATGTATATAGATAGATCTCCATTTCCCTTAGGAAAACAGGGCAAACCACATACACCTCTATCATTCAACCTGGAAATCATTCTCAGCAATACTTAAATGTCATTCTTTATATATTTTAATGATAACGTAGTACTTTATCTAGTGGATGAAACCGTATTTTAGTCAACCAGTTCTCTATTACTGAAGTTGGAGTGATTCCAGATATTTCACTATCATTTTTGAATGCCCTTAATAGATGTCGTACTTACTTTGGGAAAGACATGCATGTTCTCTTAGTCTGATCTAGCTATAGGAAGTAATAAAAAGAAGAGGAATTTGTTTCCCATAAAACATAATGAGTAACATAGTTGTAGATCGATCCAGTGCCAAATCCATGAGGCCATTAACTTCGGCTTTCAGATTAGTCATTGTGAAAACATTCAGCCCAGCTGATCTGTTTGAAGGTGAACCACAAACACAGACACAAATTCCACAAAATTGATTAGAATGATTTGTTCTCACCATTACTGGTAGATACATGAAACTGTACTTGAAAAGCTTAGAAAACCATCCCCACCCCAGGGCGGAGGCTGCAGACTACAAGATCGGACAATCCTGGGCCGGCAGTCCAGCAAATGGAGTGTGTGTGCTCACCAAGGTTCAATGTGGAAATAACTCCACTCATGAGAAGTTAAAGCAAGGATTCGATGCGATGATGTTTGTACATCACGGGTCATAGTGCTTGGAGTCAGATAGATGCCGTGTAAATGCCAAATTATTGTTACGATCATCTACATCGACAAAGTAGTGTTCGCAAGCACCACCCCCATGAATCCTTGGTCTTGAAAGTTTGGATAGGTGCTTGTAATTAAGCCCTTTGGCCTGATTTCTTGAGGTGGTTCTAACCATACTTGGGCAAACCATAGCCATTAGTGTTTGTACACTTTACCTCATGTAACCTTTCAGAAACATCTCAATAACTTACACTCCAGTGAGAAGAATTATCCGACAAGTGTCTAAAGGGCTTGAGTACAATTTTCAGATGTGATGATCCTGTCTGTATCTAAGCCTCAGAACTACCCCCGAGCCCACAGCGTTTATTGCACTCAATGTGCAGATTGTGTTTTGATGTTTCTTCACGTTAGGTATGAAAGGGAAATCTACAATATTTTGAATATTTATTTATGTAGAACACATTCGACAAAATTGACTAGAATGTCTTATTTTCATTATTTTTAAATATATGAGATTTACTTGAAAATCTTAGAAAATCACACTCTGGTCTTGTAGAAATTTGGTTTAAAAAATAACTGGTGAGAACAAATCTTCAGGGAAGGTAGAGTAAGAGGTCATATGGTTTTCCTGCTCTATTGGGTGAGAATTTTCACTAAATTAGAATTCTATATGAATCCTTTGCAGATATTATAATTTCAGTTGAATATTACCGTAGTGTTATATAAGGTGTCTCTCATTTTCTGAGATTTTCCTTGGCTTGAGCCAATATATTTCAGTTATTCTTACTAAAAAATCACGACCTATGCAATTAGAGTAAGTCTACTGGGTACCATATTTCAATATTAATTTTCTGTGTGGAAACAGAGCTGAGTGACAGGGTTGTGCATTGAATCCTGAAATGATTTCCAGTTCAGAGAAGACAGTCACAGACTCAGCTAACTTAATGCCCAAGTTGGACTCCCCAAACTTTATATTTAGTAAAAATTGACAAAAGATTTTTTTTCAGATTATGCTTAAAATTAAAACTGTATTAAAATGTGTTTCTTAAATTAAATGAGATCTTCTGGTTAGCAAAACATCTTACCTGTAATGGTAAACTTCAGGAACTTAACAACCTTTATGTAAAAGCTGAACTATTTCTCTGATGTTACTAAGACCTAAGAAAAGCCAACACGTATTATTTCCCCTGGTAATGGTGTTGCAATGATATTGCAAGTAATACATACATTTGAGCACAAGAAGAAAGGATTTATTAAATAAATGGGATTAGTGCTTCGTCAAGATAAAAACATAAGCATGACCCAACCCACCACCATTTGTACATAAACAAGGAGAACCGTTATTCACTTGAGGAGCCTGAATGGTCTACAAACCAGTCAGTCCAAGAGGAAAAAAAAACAAAACTCTCAAAATACGTTTAGAAAATTCACTTGCTGTCCACATCCTTTGATTTATGTGTCTTATTTTCCATCATTACAAATGACCTTAATGTTTCTTAAATGAGCTCAATATCTCTTTAAAATCACAATTAATATTTAAATATTTATTAGAGAGACATTAATACTACTCAGCTTACAATATCAGCTGGCTTTCAGCTGGAACATAAAGACATTTGAATGAGAAGAGTATTTCCTATCATCCTTTTTGTAATTCTTGGGAAAATTCTTAAAATTTTCTCTCTTCTAGTTTAAGACTATTCTTTCATCTGTTCTCCTGATTGAGGACATGATCATAAACATTCTTTTTATTTTTAAGTCCCTTTTGTTCCCATTTTGAAAAGAGCTTTACGTATTTCCAATAATGTTGTATTTAACAGAGTGGTTCTACATTTGATAGAGTGTCTCTACTAAGGGTATGAAATTCTTAGCGTTCAGTTGACCTTAAAGCTTCACCTCTAGTGTAAACAAATTCTGCCTAGAAGATCATTCTATCTTTCTAGGGACAGGAAAAAAAAAATTTAAATTTCACTCAAATGTCCCACTAACGTTTCTTCTGTTGCGTTCAACTCTATATAATATCTTTTCTTTATACCCTTTGTTATCCTGCTTAGTGTGTTTCATAAAATTTAAACGTGCTGCTGTAAAAACTGGCTGTGTTAGGGCCATCACTGCGCAGGTAAAGGGGAAGATGCTGAAACTTGACAGACTGAAGTAAAAGGCCTCACCCCAGTGACAGAGGAGGCTACATGCCCAGTTGGGGCCACGGAGTCAGCAGTGGTGAAGTGCAGCAGGCTACTTCAGGGTTTAGTTGCTGCCCTTAAAGCCACTTATCACAGAACAGCTCAGCAACGTGTTCACAGGTTAGAGAAAAGAACACCACACCCACCAGCTATCACAGAAATGAAACCCCCATAAAAGGTAAGAAAAATCTTCATTAGTGTCATTGCTTGAGCCTCAGGATATGAGGTAGGAAAGATCTACTTCAGAAATGTAAAGGAAGGCATAGAAAGGGAAAAAAAAGGAGGAAAGAATATAAGAAAGGAGGGAGGGAGAACGAAAATACTGTGATATTAATATATTACTGAAAAAGTGATAAAGGTCTTAGAGCACTTTATTTGAAGTTAATTCCTATGTATTCACTCTGGAAATCAGCCATGCGAAGTCCTAGAATTTTTCCTTGTCTGAGGTTTGCACTATTGAATTTTCAGTGCTTTATTGTCCTTAGAACACAGAGATAAGTTGAAAATATGAAATCAGTCTGCATCTCAATGTTATGACCCATTTCCTAGGAGTAGAACAATTCACCATGGCTTGAAGAGATATTTCATGACTGCTGTAGTCTGTCCCTATGTTGCCAAGACCCTAGAGGACAAAGTTCTTTACTGAGTAAATGAATGGATGTGTATAATAAACATCTATCAGCATCATAGGATAAGAGAATGAGAGTATGCTTAAAACCACTTTATTAAATTATGATTGACATGTAAAAAACCTGAGGTGTTTCCTTGCTTCCTTCCTTCCTTCTTTCCTTCCTTCTTTCCTTCCTTCCTCAATGAACTAGAAGATATATATACACCTTGTGAAACTGCCACTACCAAGTCCATAGACATATCCAATTGCAATAGCATTTTCAATATTTCAACCCATGTAATGAATTTTTTGAAATTATAGATCTATATTGCAATTTGTTATTTATTTTTTTGTTAATGTAGGAGATATGAATATTAACATAATCAAACAATACAGTGAGGTATAAAGCAGAGAGTACCCCATAATGTATCCTCTTCCCTTAGGAAACTAATCCTGATAGTTTAGATTTTACTTTATACATGAGAATTGTTTCCATATGTACAGTACAGTTTATTATGTATGATTGATTATGGTTGTGTCTGTTTTACACACTGACATAGGTAATATTATTTTTACAAAAACAGATGACATATATGCAATCTACTGCATTTTTATCTTGACATGTTACATTATCTATAAGCCAAGTAATGCAACTCCAAAACTTTTGCTGAAGCATACTTTCTAATGAAGGTATCACTGAGCATTAAGGACATACACCCAGGCCCCATACACTTCAGTCTGTCTGCAGGGAATACAGACCCAGAGACCCCTGGAAACATCGACTTGCCCCCAGCTCAATTGTACCCAACGACCAACAAGAGGGTGGTACATTTCCAAAAGCTGGAGGTGGAGCAAATGATAAAGAATGCCCTAGTCCATCGCTGAGGTTGAGCCATGGTTCTGTATTGGATTGTTTTCTGTCTTGATATTAATTACATGGTACTGTCACTGTCTATTGCCCCTTGTACGTAGGCTTCACCACGAGGCAGCTGAAGAGCAGAGAGTGGGAATGCCTGATAGAACAGGATCAGGAACCATAACCTGACCTTCTCGTCAGGACCCTTGCAACCTCACCTAGAACAGCCCAGAGGGACACCCGCCATGAATCTGCAAGGGGCCATGCATTCCCTTAGAAAGCCCATGTTTAATGGACACATTCTACACTTACAGACATTGGTTCCTTCTGTTAGATACAGCAGAACCTGGTTTACCATCCCCCACCCCCACCCCAGTGAAGGATGATTTTGCAACTCCTTGCTTTCACCCACTTTGCAAATCTTTCTTTTAATCCTTTTGTGATTTAACCTGCAGAGAATGTTTTTCCATCTTGCCAATTTTGGAAAATAACTCATCATAGTCCCCCAGAGCAGGAAGAAATATTCACAGAGCTTCATTAAACCTTTCTGACAACATTTTAAGTTGGGAGCAAAAATAAACTAGGATGCTTAATAATGCTACATGATGAAAAGACAATAACAAGGAATGTGTGAACAGAGTCCTGTCTGC
>PISW01006900.1:0-100005 GCA_004023785.1 Mungos mungo
GGTTCTTTCCATGATTTGGCTATTGTAGAAAGTGCCGCTATGAACATTGGGGTACATGTGCTCCTATTCCTCAGCACTTCTTTATCCCTTGGGTAAATCCCTAGCAGTGCTATTGCTGGGTCATAGGGGAGTTCTATGGATAGTTTTTTGAGGAACCTCCACACTGTTTTCCAGAGCGGCTGCACCAGTTTACATTGGAGTGGCTATTATTTTTAAAAAAACAAGAAATAAATATTGGCAAGGACATGGAGAAGAGGGAATCCTTGTGCACTGTTGGTGGGAATGTAAATTGGTACAGACCGTGTGGAAAACAGCATGAAGTGTCCTCAAAAAGTTAAAAATGGAACTGCCATACAATCTAGCAATTCCACTTCTAAGTATTTACCCATAGAAAATGAAAACACTAATTCAAAAGGACATAAGCATTCCTATGTTCATCACAGAATTGCTTATAATAGTCAAGATACAGAAGCAACTTTACTGTCCATCAGTAGATGAATGGATAAAAAGGGTGTGATATAAGTATATCATACACACACACACTGAAATGTTACCCAACCATAGAAAAGAATGAAATCTTGCCATTTGTGATAACATGGATGAATCTAGAGGGTATTAATGTAAAGTGAGTAAGTCAGAGAAAGAAAGACAAATACCATATAATTTCACTTATATACGGGATCTAAAAAATAAAAATAGTGAGTTATTATGATTACTATGTTATATATCTGAAACTAATACAATATTGTATGTCAATTATTCTTCAATTTAAAAAAAGAAAAGGCAAGAAAAAGACACTTCACAAATGCAAGAATACATACCTACTCTTTGCTCCCATATCATTTTCTCAGGAAAATTTCTGAAGATGTTTTTCAGAAAAATGAGGAACGAAGTAAGACAAAACAAGGCACTCTACATAGAAAACAGTGAATCTAAGCCAGAGATCTAGGATAAAACTCATACTGTTGACCCAGGGAGAATGTCAAAAAATTGGATAAAGAGCACACAGGTGGGGGTGGAGTAACTCAATTAAACAGTTAAATATGACTGATAAATTAGAAAAATGGTGAGAATGTGATTAAAAAAATAGTGTAAGAGTAATATCAGTGAAAATGGCAGAGTAAGATCATTTGAAAAAATCTTCTCCATAAAAGCAACGAGAACAGCAGTAAAACTTGCCAGAATCAAATTTTTTGGAACTCTGGAAATTAACCAAGGGCTTACAGTAATTCAGAGAGCATTTGTTTAAGACAAATAACTGGATCTCAGTAAGTACAGTAAGTTTTGTGGCACTTTAATCTGCTATGTTCCTGTCTCCCACTCTTTAGCTCTGTAGTAGTCTTGAAAACTAGCAGCCTAAGATCATAGTAAAAACTAGCAGCCTAGCAGCCAAGAATTGTCATTATTTGACCTGTCTGGCCATTCTTTGTAAGATCCCATTCATGAGACGTCTTTACTTGACTGTCTCAGAACTCACCCAGTGTGACAATTGAAGGCCCATATGCAAAAGAATAAAGTTTAATATGTATCTCATACAATATGCACAAATTAATAAAAATGAATCAAAGGCCTAAAATTAAGAGATAAAAAACTATAAAACTCTTAGACAAAAACAGTTAATTACTGTGGCCTTGAATTAAACAGTGGTTTCAGAGGCATGATACCAAAAGCACAAGAAACAATAAGAAAAATGGATAAACTGGACTTCATTAAAATTAGACAATTTTATTCTTCAAAAACACTTTCAAGAAAGTGAAAAGGGGGCGCCTGGGTGGCTCAGTCGGCTAAGCCTCCGACTTCGGCTCAGGTCAGATCTCACGTTCGTGGGTTCGAGCCCCGCGTCAGGCTCTGTGCTGACAGCTGGCTCAGAGCCTGGAGCCAGCTTCCATGTCTGTGTCTCCTTCTCTCTCTCTGCCCCTCCCCGTCTCATGTCCTGTCTCTCTCTGTATCAAAAAATAAATAAAACATTAAAAAAAAAAGAAAGTGAAAAGACAATCCACAGAAGAGAATATTACATATCTGATAAGAGTCTGATATCTTGAATGTATGTTTTAAAACTCTTAAAACTCTAATTTAAACAACTCATTAAAAAAATGGACAAAGAATCTGAATAGATATTTCTCCAAAGATATAAATATGTCCAATAAATTCATAAAAAATGTTCAATGCCACTGGTCACTACAAAAACTAATCAAAACCACAATAAGATATTACTTTATACTCAGTAGGATGGCTCTGACTGAAAAAAGAGACAGTAACAAGTATTGGTGAGATGTGAAGAAATCAGAACCCTCATACATTGCTGGCAGGAATGTAAAATGATGCAAATATACTACTCTAGTGGAAGATGTTGGTAATAGGGAAGGTTATGTATGTGTTGTGGCATGGAATATATGGAAAATCTTGTTATTTTCCTCTCAATTTTGCTGTGACTCTGAAGCTGCTCTAAAAAAACAAAGCCTTAAAATACAAAATTTATATACTATTTTAATTACTTAATAATCACTTCTCCTTAACAAACAAAAAACAGAGCAAGAATTCGATAGCCCTGGAAACAAAGCACATGTATTTCTGGGGCCTGAAGATAATGACATTGGATCTAGAGAGAAAGAAATGCATTGAGGGCCAAGCTTTGAATATATATATATAATAAAGTTATAGTAATGTAGAAAATATTTATCGATTAGAAACTTTTAGAGATAACCAAACACAGAAGAGTTAGAAGTGGTTGGAGATCAGAGGCAACTGAAGACTATAATAAGGAGAGAGAGAAGGGATGTTCTCATTTTATAAAGAGGAGGTCAAGAAATAATATCAAGAATTGAAGGACAGAAATAGATACTTATATGGATTAAAGAAATAATAATTAAAAATAACAGAATTAAAGTTACAAATATAAATATCAGAACATCAGAAGAAGAGGAAGGATAAAGAATCAGAAGATTCATCTTTTATATTTGGAGTCAAAAGACATAAAATTGCTATATCAATAAATACAAGTGTAAGTACATTATCTATGATTTTTGAAGTGACCACTAGGAGAACAAAAAACAGTCAAAGTGCATTTCCTCTGACAGTGGAAGTGCAGGTGGAGGAGAAAGAGCAGAAAACATTGTTTTTCAGAAGTTGTGCCACATATTTGAATAGATTTATTTAAAATGAGTTGATTAGGAACTTTACAACTCATAGGATTGGTGGCAAAGGAAAAAGGAATGAAGGCTGACCTTTTTGAACCCAAATAATTGGGTAAGTGATCTCACAGAAACAAACAAACAACAAACCAAATAGGAAATTGGCCTAAGGGAAGAAGATAAGGACACTGGGAAATACAGTAAGAATATAACACAATTACTGGATTGTTGGGTAACTCTACTTTTAACTTCTTGATGAACCTCCATACTGTTTTCCAGAGTGGCTACACCACTTTGCAAAGAGGGTTCCCTTTTCTCCACATCCTCATCAACATCTGTTGTTTCCTGTGTTGTTGATTTTTGTCATTCTGACAAGTGTGAGGTGGTATCTCATCGTGGTTTTGATTTGTATTTCCCCGGTGATGACAGATTTGGGGCATCTTTTCATGTGTCAGTTAGCCATCTGAATGTCTTTCTTTGGAAAAGTGTCTATTCATGTCTTCTACCCATTGCAATTGCACTACCAGGTAGTTACCCAAAAGATATAAAAATACTGATTTGAAGGGACACATGCATCCCAACATTTATAACAACATTATCAACAATAGCCAAACTATGAAGAGACCCCAAATGTCCTCTGACTGATGAACGGATAAAGAAGATGTGATATAAAGATATATATATATATATATATGTATATGTATATATGTGTATATATATGTATATGTATATATATATGTGTGTGTATATATATGTATATGTATATATATGTATATGTATATAGATATAGATATAGATATAGATATAGATATATAAACACACACGCACGCGTGCGCCCCCCCACACACACACACACTCTGGAATATTACTCAGCCATCAACAAGAATGAAATCTTGACATTTGCAATGATACAGATGGAACTGGAGTGTATTATGCTAAACAGAATAAGTCAGAGAAAGACAAATACCATACTATTTCACTCATATGTGGAACTTAAGAATCAAAACAGGTGAATTTAAACATAGAAAAAAAAAGAGAGGCAAACCATAAAACAAATTCTTAACTATAGAGAAAAAACTGAGGGTTGCTGGGGACTAGGAGAGATAGGTGTTTAATGGATGATGGGTATTAAGGAGGGCACTTGTGATCAGCACTAGATGTTATATGTAAGTGATAAATCACTAAATTTTACTCTTGAAACCCATATTATACTATGCATTAACTAACTGGAATTTAAGTTAAAACTAGAAAGAAAAAAAAAAGGAGCTTCAACCTAAAGAAATCTAGAGCACTCTTCTAAGACATAAACAAGCAATGAGAAAGTTAAGGTGTGAGAATATACTGGTTCTCAGATCATAAGCAATATGTGTAACAGAGGACTCTGGCTGATGTAAAGATAAATGGGCAACCGCAGCCTGATTGTGTTAAACATCGCATTCCCAGCTAGCGTAAAGGAAAGAAGAAACTTGAACAAATGGAATCCTTACATGGAATCCTACTGCTGAATTTGTTTTTTTGGGATATCAATGGATAAAACTGATTTATTATATTTTCTTTAATGAAATTAGGTATAAAAATATGCCTATGTTACTAATATATTGGGAGTTGAATAACAATACTTAGGGCTGTTCATCTGTATGGTCCTTCTAAGTTAACATATTTTAATGTGACCAATAAAATTATTATGCTGTTTAAAAAAGAATATAACACAGTTAAGTAAGTGAAAGTAATCAGTGGTAAAATAGGAACTTGATAGGCATTTACATAAATGTAAGAGCTGAGCTGATAGCTATAAAAGTTGGAAAAGGAAAATGAAAAAGAAAGAAAAAAATTTAGGAGCATCCTGGTTAAACTTAGAGCACCTGTAGAGAAAGTTGTAGCAACAGGAAGGAGAAAAATATCATAGTGTGATGGGGTCCAAGGAATGAGAAAATTCACCACAATTATAAACACAGGCTTCATCAATTAGAATAAAAAGAGAAGAAATGAAGTACAAATGCACCTGTGGCATTTACAGGTAATACTCAAAATAGGTACATGGAAATTGAAAGCTGGTCCATGGCTTTACACACTATTTGTGACTGCCTCTTTCCTAACATAGTTGGAAAAAATACTGCTCTTTATGATTTTTACTTTATAACACATGCAAAAAAAAAATGTTCTGTCAACTCTATTCTAAATCTCACTCACCCATTGTGACCTGCTCCAAAAAACTCTATCATTTGGGAGAAAGAGTACATGCAATCACAAAAGGCTTAACGCCAATTTTTCATCAAACCCAGCAATGTGACCTTTGGGAATTACATCAGACAGCATTGCTATGAAACAATTTGGCAACATTCACAGTTTGCTTATTTATAAATGAAACTTTGTGCAGCTTTCTCCTTGGGATTTCCAGAAAGAGGACATGCAAGTACAAGAGTCATGGAGTTAGCATTAGTAGAAAGCTCACTATGGGAAAGGCCTCAAGTTACAACCTAAAGTTCGAAGGAAAGGTGCATTTGAAAAAGAAACCCATGGGCCTTCTGCATAAATTATAAACACATATAATTTTTGTTTCTCAGTGATAGTATCAAAACCTCTATGTTTGTTTCATCAATCTAAGCTTCTTCAGTTTAAAACTTCACATGACGCACACGTGCGGGCGTGCACACACACACACACATAAACCCACACCCGCAAGGTTTTGTCTTCTCTCTTCTCTCTATAATGGTCACACGTATTCAGAGATGCTTAAAGTGGTTTCCATTTTCTTACTTCCAACTCTTCTGATTTGCTGTGAGGTTTCAGTGCTCTTCCTATTTCATGATAGGCTACATTCAATACCTTGAATTAGTCTTTCATTTTTGAAACACATTCTTTCCCTTGTTTCCAAGATATAGGTCTCTTTCTGTCCCCCTTACCAGAACGTAATTATCTACCAGCTTTCAATTACCCATCTTTAAGCCCGATACTGTAAAAGCTCACCAACATATACAAATCTATCTCCTCAACACTTACACTTAAATGCCTGGGGCATCTCAACTGATCGCATGATATTTACCTGTGGGCCTGATTTTCTTTGGTTCCTATCTCAACGAATAGACTCACAATCGAAGTATATAAGCTAAAAAAAAAAAAAAACACCTTGAAATTGTCTTTGACACCTCCTATATTCAACTCATCATTGATTTTTCTCTCTAAATGTCTCTTGAATCCATACTACTCTTTGTCTCCACCATCACCCACTGGTCCAGGCTGCATGTTACCTGAACTAAGACACCTGGCACCAGCTTCCTAACAGGACTTTCTACATTTACCTAGGACTTCTTCTAAACTATATTCCCTTATTGCAGACAGAGTCATCTTTTTAAACAATAAATCTGATCTTGCACAGAGCCGTAGTTCTACCAATCTCTTTGTTAAACACCTTCAATGTCTTCTTGTTTATAGGCTGCAGATTAAAATCCTTAGCATGATCTACCAACCCTTGCACAACAGTCTTGTCCCTGCCCACTCCTCAGGCTCACCTCGCACAACTCTTCTCTCTCTCACTGACTAAGCTTCACCAGTTCACATTCGAATTCTTCAAATAGGTCATGCTTCCCTCGCTCCGACCCCATTTTAGTGTCTTTGCACACGCTTTCCCACCCCCAGCCCTGCTCATCCAGTCACCTACTGATTCTTCAGCTTTTATCAACCACTGTCTTTACAAAACATCATTTCTTGACTTCCAAGGCTAGGTTAGGTTCTTTTCTTATCTGTTCCTTTCTTTCACAACATTTGTCTAAGTTTGTAAATGCATGTTCAATAGTGTAGCTCTTTTATGAATGCCTTTCCTGCCTATTAGTCTGTGAGCTCCATGAAGGAGTCTCATTTTTTCTGCTTACCATCCTATATCCAAATTCTAACTGCATTCTATATTCTGGCATATATAATACTCAGTATATATTTATTGAATGAATGAATGAATGAATAAATGTCATTTTGTTTTAAAAGGAAAGTATATGGCTCATAAGTCACTCCATCATGCTGAGTCACACCTGATTTTCCACAAAAAGCTAAAAGCTTAAAAATGTTGTTTATTTTTCTCTTATGTATCTATGTTTATAAAGATTGTTCACAAAACTGAAATGTTACAATCCTCATAAATATATTAATTTTAGACAGAATAGTAATAATGGGAATACAGGATTTTTCATACCAAGTAATTTTAGATAATGCCAGACAGATCTAGACTAAGGGCCTGTTAAGGCCTGTTAATGTTAGACAATGCCAAAGAGCTTGACCAAAGGTCTATTTCTATGACATTCAGGGACATGTAGGTAATTTTACTGGTCCTTGTTCTGGCTCTACTTCACAGAATTCGGGCAAGTATTTGAGGCCAGGCCTTTTTCTCCTGGGGCTAAAGGAGGGATAAAAACTTTTTCCCTCCTTCATTCTCTCCATTGACCTCTCAATTGTCATGGTGGGTTCTTTGTGGTTGTTATTTTGCTATTTAATGTTATTCTCCCTTGGACAAAAAGATACTTGTTGGGTGTCACTGGTGCCTAGGTCCCTGTTGGTGACTGAGTGGAACACAAATGCCAAAAACTGACTTTTCCCATGCCCAGGCCTCCACCAGGGGTGAAGGGCTGAATGGGGCAGGGGAGTAAGGGGCTGAGAATCCAACATGAAGAGGCAAGGAGGAAGGGAGGTGGTGGAAAGTGGGATCTCCCATGAGTCAAAGCCCCAAACCCCCAGTATAAGTTTCATTCTGCCATCAGACTTTACTTATAAAACACAAATTCAAAGATAAATTATTAAGAATTTTAAGATGGCAATAGGAGCATTAAACCCCAAGTGCAGAGTTCCCTTTGGAGGATGGGTGCTGTACAATTGCACTGGTCACACACACATGAAGCTGACCTTGCCCAGACGAGATGGTCTCTAGCCTAATCCAACATTATAAACTAGGCTGTGACACAAAGGGGAGAGCAATGCTCCCAGATGGTACAATGCATCTTCACCCACTCAAACCCTACCATCCGCAACTGTGTGCACTGTGCCTCCTGTCATAGTGTCAGACTTGCGCCTTCCTCAGCAAATGCTCTGAATCTCTACTAAGCACCCTAACAGTACTAACTTCACTCGAATAAGTGCATCTTGTATAATTTATCCAAGTGTTGTTAGTGCCTGGTACTTCCTCTAGTTCAACAGACATGCAGGCAGGAACCCATTTTTTAAAGAATTAATCTAGAGCGTATGGTCTCTTAGGGTAGGAATGCTGATCTTATCTATAGCAATTCATAGTACTGTGGCAAGTTGGCGCTCAGTAAGTGCGTCTTCAGTTGAAACCAGAACCCTATGCTGCTCTTCATGTCACTCTGTTTCTAAAATAAAAGTCACCTTTAAAAAAAATTTTTTTTTTAATTTATTTTTGAGAGACAGCATGATCAGGGGAGGGTCAGAGAGAGAGGGAGATACAGAATCTGAAGCAGGCTCCAGGCTCTGAGCTAGCTGTCAGCACAGAGCCCGACTCAGGGCTGGAACCCACGAACGTGAGATCATGGCCTGAGCTGAAGCCGGATGCTTAACCGACTGAGCCACCCAAGCACCCCGAAAGTCACCTTTTTAAAAGTGGATATAGCTAGAGGCACCTGGGTGTCTCAGCCGGTTAAACATCTGACTTTGGCTTGTGGTTCATGAGTTCAAGTCTTGCATTGGGCTCTGTGTTGACAGCTCAGAGCCTGGAGTTTGTGACAGATTCTGTGTCTCCCTCTCTCTCTGCTCCTTCCTAGTTTATCTCTGTCTCTTACTCAAAAATAAATAAACATTAAAAAAATTTTTTAAGTGGATGTAGCTACAATTGTCAAATCTCTTTAGTGTATATGTGTGTGTATATGTAAACACACACACACACACACACACACACACACACAGTCTTAATTCCATACATGTGTTTTCACAGGTTCAATGTGGCTGTCAAGACCAGTCCAACAAATAAATAGATTAAAAATTCACACAGCTATTGTCTTAACCAAAAGCTAACCTATTTCAAGGAAGCCCTAGTTATAATGTGAAAAAAAAAGCCTAATATTTACATGGAAAATTTAAATAACATGGTGAAGAGCTTGTGTTATAGTTAAATGAAAAACCAAGAGGAAACAATATAATATTGCAAATCTTAAAAGTAAGAACATGTTAGAAGGAAATGTTATCCAGTAATATTAGGTTTTATATCTTGGTGTATAAGATTATGAGGGATTTGGGGTATTTTCTATTTATTTTGCCTATTAAATTTTTTCTCCCACAATGAGAATATGCTGATTTTATAATTCGAAAAAAATGTACAAAAAGTGAATCTTTGGAAAAAATAACTTTGATTATGTAACCAATACTTAAAATTATTTTTTAGTAACAAAAGTTTTTCATATCAATATTATGGAACCCCAATATATTTTAAAAAGTTAGTGGAAAAGGGGGCCTGGGTGGCTCAGTCAGTTAAGCATCCAACTCTTGATCTCAGCTCAGCTAATAATCTCACAGCTTGTGAGTTTGAACCCACAACAGGTTTTGTACTGACAGCACTGAGCCTGCTTGGGACTCTCTCTCGCACTCACTCGCTCTCTCTCTGCCCCACCCCATCTCAATAAAAAGAAATAAACTTTATTTAAAAATCTAATGGAGAAAGGATTCCTTAGGCAGTTTAAATCTTCATCACAGGCAGAAAATACTTCATTCTTTGGAAGTACTCCTCAAATGCCCCACAGACTCATTTAAATCCAAACCCTATTCAGTGGTTATAAAATAGGCATGAGGAGTGGTCTTTCATCCCATTTCATTGATTTGTATTTCATGCATTAAGTAATCCTCAGGTGTGCCTCCATAACAAACAAATCCGAAATCTCAGAAGCACTACTACAATGGTTTGTTTCTCGCTCGTGTCAACTCAGTACAAATCAGCTGGTCCAGCTGTGACTCAGGGCCCAGCCTCTTCAATGTTGCAACTCCACCATTTTGGATTTCTTCTCTTCCAGTTACATTGATAAAAGAGAAAAAGAGATGGAGGAGACACTTAGTCCTTAACTGCTCTGGCCCACAAACCATCTTTTCACTTACATATATATTTGGTGAGGGGAGGGGGGTTGCAATAGTCACACGGCTCCAACCTAAATGCAGAGGAGACTGAAAAATGTCAAAAAGTACAAGAATATTCAGATATTGTTAAGTGTCTGTCACAATATTTTATTTTAAAATTTCAGGTAACATTAAAGAAGGACATAAGATTTATCACAATAGGACAAAGGTTAAGAGAGATAATAAAATACTATATTAGCAGAAACTAATTTTTTTCTGAAGTACTTGAAAAAATTCTAAGAGGATACGACAAGACGCATCATTGATATGAAGTACTGTTGAGGATGAGATTAAATAGAGTTGAAACAATATCCTAAGATGGTCTATAATTCTACTTTCCACTCTCTGATTTCTAGAGGTTCTATATTAAGACAGGCAAGTGGGGCTTTTAAAATGTCTCAGCAGAATTAGAAAGCTGCCATAACTTAGTATAAGATTTGATTTGATTTATGTAGTTTACGATAAACATCAAAGAGAGACATGCCAATGGTTCCTAAATGTCATATAAACGCAACTTCATGTAAACATCAGTCTGGAACTCTCCCAACCTGGACGGAGCTTGTAGATACTCAGCAGAGCAAACCAGCAAAGGACTTTATTCCCAAGTCTTCACAACTGAGGATAACTCTGCCCATTTTTCTGCTTATTTGCCCAAACAATAAAGTGCTCCTTTATTGTTTCCACTTTCAGGCAGCAATGTATGTTCTCCATAGTTTGCACTTCAGTTGTGATTTCTCAAGAACATTACAAATTTAAGGGAAAGATTATTTTCCAGTCATGTATAAGGTACCAAGGATTGTGGTCTGTATTCCAGCAGTTGTTTCAAAATGTGGGGATTCATTTATAAATATAGTTACTAAAATCAATGGGAGACAACTTGAAAGGTGATTCTACTAGTATATGTGGATGAGATAATTTTTTTATTTTTACTTTTTTTCTTTTCAAATTTGTATTTAAGTTCTAATCAGTCAATATATAGTGTGATATGGGTTTCAAGATTTAGATATAACATAGTAATTCATCACCTACATATAATGTCTAGTGCTCAGCATAACAAGTGTCCTCCTTAACAGCCATCACTCATTTAGTCCATCCCCTGACCACCTCCCTCCATCAACCCTCAGTTTGTTCTCTGTCATTAAGAATCTCTTATGGCTTCCTTCATCATATGGTATTTGTCTTTCTCTGCCTGACTTACTTTGCATAGAATAGCAACACTCTACTTCCATCCACATCATTGGAAATGGCAAGATTTCATTCTTTTTGATGGATGAGTAATAATCCATTGTGTATATATTCCACCTCTTCTTTATCCATTCATCAGTCAATGAACATTTGGGCTCTTCCCATAGTTGGCTATTTTTGATAATGCTGCTATAAACATCCTTTCAATGTATGTATCCCTTCAAATCATTATTTGAAGTATCCCTTCAAATCTAGTATTGCACTAGATAAAAATACCTAGTGCAATAGCTGGGTCATAGGGTAGTTCTATTCTTAACTTTTTGAGGAACCTCCATACTACTTTCCAAAGTGGCTGGACCAGTTTGCATTCCCACCAACAGTGTAAGAGAGTTCTCTTTTTTCCACAATCCTCAGCAATGTCTGCTGCTTCCTGTGTTGTAAATTTAAACAATTCTGACAGGTGTGAGATGGTATCTCATCCTGGTTTTGATTTATATTTCTCTGATGATGAGTGATGTTGAGCATCTTTTCATGTGTCTGTTAGCCATCTGGATGTCTTCGTTGGAAAAGTGTCTATTCATGTCTTCTGCCCAGTACTTCACTGGATTATTTATATTTTGGGTGTTGAGTTTGATAAGTTCTTTATAGATTTTGGATACTTACCCTTTATCAGATATGTCATTTGCAAATATCTTCCCCATTCCATTGGTCACCTTTTCATTTTGTTGATTGCTTCCTTCACTATGCAAAATATTTTTATCTTGATGAAGTCCCAATAGTTTATTTTTGATTTTGTTTCCCTTGCTTCTGGCTGAGGTCAAAGAGGCTGCTGTTTGTGTTCTCCTCTAGGATTTTGATGGTTTCCTGTCTCATATTTAGGTCTTTCATCCACTTGGAATTTATTTTTGTGTATCGTGTAAGAAAAGGGCCCAGTAATACAATTCCTATCAAAATACCACCAGCATTTTTCACAGAGATAGAACAAACAATCATAAAATTTGTATGGAACCACAAAAAATCCTGAATAGCCAAAGCAATCCTGAAAAGAAAAGAAAAGCTGGCAGTATCACAATTCTAGACTTCAAGCTGAATTTTATATAGTCATCAAGACAGCATGGCACTAAACCAAACACCTAGATCAATGGAAGGGAATAGAAAACCCAGAAATTGACCCACAACTATATATATGGGCATCTAATCTTTGACAAAGCAGGAAAGAATATCCAATGGAAAAAAGACAGTCTCTTCAATAAACGGTGTTGGGAAAACTGGACAGCAACATGCAGAAGCATGAAATAATTTTTTAAATGTGGCCTCATTCCTATCACTTAAATTAAGTGTATCAGCACCAAAATGTAAGATTAGTTGGTTCCATGCCATATCTTCCTATAAATGTGTAAGAAAGCTTTAAGGTTAAACTAATGTTCAGAAATTTATAAAGGATAATCCTTGCTCCTCCATTTTAAAAGAGGGAAGGAAGGAAGGAAGGAAAGAAGGAAGGAAGGAAGGAAGGAAGAAAGGAAGGAAGGAAGAATGGAAGGAAGGAAGAAGGTATCTGTTTTGAGGTATTTAAAGAACATTTCATATTCTCTTTAGATCATGGGTATTCAATTTGTTTATTATTCTCAATAGTTTTATACCTTATGGATGGCAAACTACAAAATTCTTATTGTTGTTAAATGGATAATATGAAACCAATAGTTTTATTCATTAAGGGATAGAACTTCTGAGTAAATAATTTTGTTTGACTTTTATTACCTGACCTCCTTCTTGCCTGAAAAAAAATGAATCAACCATTTAATTCATCAAGAAGTCTCTAGGGGTACCTGAGTGGCTTAGTCAGTTAGGTCTCCAACTCTTGATTTCAGCTCAGTCATGATCTCAGGGTTTCTGAGTCCGAACACCTCACTGACAATGCAGGGCCTGCTTGGGATTCTCTTTCCCCCTTTCTCTCTGCCCCACTGCCAACCCCCTCAAAAATAAATAAACAAACAAACAAAGAAACATTAAAAAATAAGTTAAATTGGGAACTTTTCTAGATATAGATATATATAGATAGATTTATTTATTTATTTGTTTATTTAGAGAGTACAAGAAGGGGTGGTGCAGAGAGGGAGAGAGAGAATTCTAAGCAGTTTGCATGCTTCAGCATAAAGCCTGGTGCCCAGCTCAATCCCACAAACCATGAGATCATGACCTGAGCCAAAATTGAAAGTCAGCTGCTTAACTGACTGACCCACCCAGAGACCAGAAAAGTTTAAAAGTTTTAGAAGTTTTAAATGGTCAAAGATATAAAATCACCTCAGCAAATCTTTCAACAACCTTATCTTGGTTCAAAGTGACTCTTAAATTTGCATATGAATGAATGACATATATCATTTCAATTCTCTTCTCTTGGGCCCATTGCTAACACAAACTTCCAATCAGGGAAATGAAATAGGTATGATTTGCTAAGAGCTTTGCTCCAATTGTTTTTGCTGGTAGAATAAAGCAATATGATTTGTAACTAAAAACAATCTCAGAGACTTTTGACTCTGCCATTTTCCCAGCACCAAGGCTCATGCAGCCATTATTCTATTCTTCCAGAACAAATGAGGACAATTTTTACACAGCTGGACTTCTCATACCTGTGTATCACTATTAAGAACTTCTCTGACACTCAAAAAGCAGAGGAAGCATGGTCATTTACATTATTATTATTTTAATTATCTGCTTACTAGTCTGTTTCCCAAATTAAACTGTGAGCAACCTGAGTTTCTGTTATGTATCATTGTGTTGTTTCCCATATATATCTCAACATTGACAAATGTTCAATTTTTTTTTTAAGATGTTCATGGAGGCATGCCTGGGTAGCTCAGTTGGTTAAGCATCTGACTTTTATTTCGGCTCAGGTCATGGTCTCATAGTTCATGAGATCAAGCTCCACAACTGGTTCTGTGCTGACAGCATGGAGCTTGCTTGGGTTCAATCTCTCCCCTTCTCAGCCTCTCCCTGGCTCATGCTCTTGATCGCTCTCTCTCTCTCTCTCTCTCTCTCTCTCTCTCTCTCTCTCTCTCTCTCAAAATCAAATAAATAAACTTTTTTAAAAATTTAAAAAATAAATAAATAAAAATTTTAAAAAGATGTTCATAGAATACTAAATTTTAGTTAAATTAATATATTCAGAAGAATTGGGGCAGATACCAAAGTGTGTAATTAGGTTATTTGTAGACTTTCTTCCTTCTTTGCAAATTCTTTCCAAATGCCAATAATCCAACAAAAGGACCTCCTAGTAGCTTTGGCCTTAGCTAATGGTGAAAAATAGAAAAAGGAGATTATCTCAAGTAAACTATGAATAGTAACTACATAAAGAAAGATAAGAGGAACTTAAAAGGCTTAGAAATTTTATATAAATCGTTTTTCATTAAAAAAAAAATCTGAGAATATTAGTGACAAACCTCAGCAATTCTTTGACTGTAAAATCCCTGTTCATATTTGCAATCCAAATTTAGTTTTGGATCACAGTCCTCTCCCTCATCCCCCTCCTATTTCCTCTCCTGTCACCAACTTTCTTAGATGGAGCAAGACTTCTGTTTTAAAGTTTACTATGTAAGGGGCTAGGTCTAGAGAAGTGGGAGCATTTAAAAAGCAAAGAAAGAAGGGTAACCAAGAAAATTACACTGACACAGCCTGTCACTCAAAGCAGGAAAGAAAAACTGGAAGTCCATTAACCAGTTCTAGATATCTATTCACCTTAACCCTGTCCTCCAGGAAATCTCCCGCATATTCCATACACATGAAATACATAATGTGAAATAAGATTAACAGAGAGGATAGGAATTTTAAAAGACAACAATTGCCCATAAGATATTTGACTGAAAATAAGGAGATTGACTTAGTAAGAAAATGTTGGAAAAATCTAAGTATGGAACAATGCCAATCTGGACTAGACTCTAGGCCAGCGGTTACTGAATGCCACCCTGAATCAGAATCATTTGGCAACTGCTTGTCAAACCATAGTTAAAATACAGATTATCATTTAGAAAGTCTGGGATAGGACCTAGACTTTGCGTTTCTAACAGAGTTCCATACTGTTGATCCATGGACCTCTCACTCTGAGTAGTACTGCTCTAGACTCCTGAGCTAAAAACAACAAAAGCAAAAACTATTTTCACTATGGGGCACCTGGGTGGCTTAGTCAGCTAAGCATCCCACTCTTGGTTTTGGCTCAGGTCATGATCTCAAAGTTCGTGGGTTCAAGCCCTGCATCGAGCTTTGTACTCACAGTGTGGAGCCTGCTTGGAATTCTCTCACCCTCCCTGCCTCTCCCCGGCTTGTTCTCTCTCTCTCTCTCACCCTCTTTCAAGAGAAATAGATGAACTTTAAAATTTTTTATTAAAAATAATTTTTTAGATCTATGTTCACTAATATTCAAAATGTTATAACAAAGCCAAGTTGTAAGAAAAAGATACCAAAGTTTCTAACATAATGATAAGGTCATTGCCCTTTATGGAAATGAGGGGGGGAGAACTGCTGGGACAAGTCAGAGATAAATTTTGTTATTATAAATGCTGGGTTGGAGAAGGTATCAGATTATTGATGGGCACATGAGCTGTAAAAGAGCAGGAAATAGATGGATGTCCCAGGCATATAGTTACAATTCACATTTAAAGGTAGAGAACTGCAAATCTCATTAACATAGTAATTAAACCCAAGAGACAATAAAGTCTGCGAGTTACAGGGGAAAAAACACAGCCATGCACAGAACCTCAAAGAATTTCTATTTCACAGGTTAGGAGAATGAAAGACAACCAAGAAGAAACAAGGACTGGTTACAATGATTATGATGGAAGAGAGGAACTAGCAGGTAAGTGTCATTGGCATTTCAAAAAGGGAAGGTTTGTGAGGTGCCTGTGTGGCTCAGTTGGTTAAGCATCCAACACTTGATTTTGGCTCAGGTCATGATCTCAGGGTTTGCGAGTTCAAGCCCTGCATCAGTCTCCATGCTTAGCCTGCTTAAGATTCTCTCTTTCTCTTTTGCTTGAGCTCTTTCATACACTCAAGAAAGAGAGAAAGAGAGAGAGAGAAAGAGATAAAGAAAGGAAGGAAGGATGGAAGGAAGGAAGGAAGGAAGGAAGGAAGGGTTTCATTTATTAAGTGATCTGTGCTGAACACTTCAAAGAGATGCACCAGGATTTGACTCCATAGTTATTGATAAACTTGAAAACATTTATCAGTAGCATGGAGCAGAAGCCAAACTGCAAGAGGTTAAGAGTAAAATGGGAAAAGAAAAAGTGAAGTAATTAGCCTGATTAAAACAGGAGAACTGCATTAAAATTTAATTAAACTTTGTTTACAGAACTAGGATTCCACAACATCTATGATGTTTATGGCTTCCTTTTCTTTCTTTTTAAATTTCCAAAGAGCCTTATAAAGATTGTGAAGGCTAGATAATGGTTCCTCAAAAGGCTGTCCACATCCTAATCTCTAAAACCTGTGAATGTTACTGTATATGGGGAAAAAGCAGGGAGGGTCTTTGCAAATATGATTGACTTAAGGATCTTTCCATCTTGAGGTGGAAAAAATAGCCTGGACTATCCAGGTGTCTCCTAAATGCAAGTACAAGTATTCTCTTTTCGAAAAAAATTCTTGAGTATGGTTGACACACGATGTTAACAATAGTTTCAGGTGTATGACATCGTGATCCAACACCTCTGTACCTTACGCTTTGCTCACCGTAAGTACAGCTGCCTTGTGCTCCATACAGTGCTATTGCTATCATTGACTGTATCATTGACTATATTCCCCATGCTGTCCCTTTATTGCCGTGACTTATTCATTCTGTAATGAGAAGCCTGTATTTCCAACTCCCCTTCGCTCATTCTGCCCATCCCCTTCGCCCTCCTTCCCTTTGGCAACAAGCAGTTTGTTCTCCGTATTTACAGGTCTCATTCTACTTTTTGTTTGTTTGTTTAGTTTTCACATATGAGTAAAACCATACGGTATCTGCCTTTCTCAATCTGACTTACTTGCCTTAGCATAATACCCTCTGAGTCCATCCACGGTGTGGCAAATGGCAAATACTCACCTGTTTTTATGACTATGCAACATTTTCTTGTAGATATACACCATAACTCTTTATTGCTTCATTTCTCAATGGACACAGGCTCCCTCCATATTGGCCATTGTAAATTACACTGCAATAAACATGGGGGTGCGTGTATCTTTTCAAATTAGTACTTTTGTTTTCTTTGGGTAAATACCCAGTGGTGGAATTACTGACTTATATGGTATTTCTATTTTTAAATTTTTGAGGAACAGCTATACTGTTTTAAATCTCAGGAATTCTTATGAGGGAATCAGAAGGAAATTTCACATACTCAAAATAAGAAAGCACTGCTACACTAGAAACAAGATGCTATGGTGCTGGCTTTGAAGACGGAGGGAGAGGACACACAACAAGGAATCTAAGAAATGCTGCTCTGGGTGCTATAAAAGGCAAGAAAATAGGTTTTACTCCAGAGCCTCCAGAGGGAGTATGGCCCTGATAATGTCTTCCTTTCAGTGCAGTGAACCTGACTTCAGGCTTCGGGGCCTCCAGTACTGCAAGAGAATAACTTTGTGCTCCTTTAAGCTACCAAGGTTGTCATAACTTGTTATAGTGGTCACAGGAAACTATGGTCAATTCACAATCTGGTCCTGGCAATAAATTTAGTCATTATGTCATCTACTCTTAGACAAAAACAAACAAAAAGCCATCCTAAGTGGTTATGAGATATTACTCAGTTGAGGGTCACAAAATTTTGTTGCTCTTCTCACATCCAATTTGGTAAGAAACAGATGTGCTGTGTTATAAGACCTTGGAGAACATTATTTAAATAATTTGAAAAATTAGGAAGAAAATATGAAATTTAACTGTTAAAATGTAATCTTTTTAAAATATGGTTTGGTCAGCTTGCCATAGTGGTTTATCCAGCTAGCAACTAAATTAGAACACATGCCAGATAGTACAGTCACCAATATTTCATAACACAGAGGCTAAAATGAAAATCCCAATTTCCCAGTAAACAGGAAAACTGGATGAAAAAAATTTTAACGGGAAAAAATGAAATTTGAGCATAGCAAAGAAATTCCTCCAAATCAGTATTATATGGAAACTGGAAACTTTGTCTAAAAAAGATATTCGATTTTTAATATTACTCTTTTCAAAATGACATAAAGCAACTCAACAACAACAACAAACCCAAGGCAATTAAAAATGGGTAAATAGAGGCATCCAGGTGGCTCAGTCGGTTGGGTGTCCGACTTCGGCTCAGGTCATGATCTCACGGTTCGTGGGTTTGAGCCCCGCGTCAGGCTCTGTGCTGACAGCTAGCTCAGAGCCTGGAGCCTGCTTCAGATTCTGTGTCTCCCTCTCTCTCTGACCCTCCCCTGCTCATGCTGTCTCTCTCTGTCTCTCAAAAATAAATTAAAAACATTTTTAAAAATTTTAAGGGCAAATAACTTGGATATCTCTCCCAAGGTATATTAATAGCCAATAAGCACAGAAAAGATGATTGACAGTACTAACCAGTAGAGAAATGCAAGGTGAAGAACATAATGAATTATTACTTCATATGCACTGGGATAGATATTTATGAAAGAAGAGGAGAAGAGTGGAGAGGAAAGGAGGGGTAGGGAGGGGAGGAGTCAGAAGGGGAGGTGAAGGAGGGAGAGGGAAGGGAGAGGGAGAGGGAGGGAAGGAAGGAAAGAAGGAGAAAAAGTGGCAAGAAATGAGGAAACTGAAACACTTGCACAATGCTGTTGGAAATATAAAATGGTGCAGCCACTGTGGAAAACAGTATGGAGGTTTCTCAAAAAATTAAATATAGAACTACCATATGATCTAGCAATTCCACTTCTGAGCATATACTTAAAAGAATTGAAAGCAGGATGTCTTAGCTCAGGTTGCCATGAAATGTTATAGATGGCATGGCTTAAAGCAAAAGAACTCTATTTTCTCACAATTTGGGGGGTTGGAAATCCCAGATCAAGATCCTGAGAGGGTTAGCTTCTGGTGAGAACTCTCTTTCTGGCTTGCAAATGGCCACCTTCTTGCTGCTTCAAATGACAAGGTGAGGGCTCTCTTCCTCTTTTTACAAAACCACAACCTACTGGATTAGGGACCCACCTTTATGACCTCATTTACCTTAATTACTTGCTAAAGACCCTGTCTTCAAATAGAGTCAGATTTTGGATTAGGGCTCCAACATATGAATCTGAGGGGATACAATTCAGTTCACAACACAAGAACTAAATCGGTACACCCATGTTCATAGTGCATTACTCACAAAGCCAAAATGTGAAACAACCCAAATGTCTAGGAACAGATGAATGAATAAACAAAACGTGGTACATACATTCAACTGATTACTATTCAGCCTTAAAAATGGATGAAATTCTGATACAGACTACAATATAAATGAATCTTGATGTCATCATGGTAGGTGAAGTATGTCAGGTAAAATAACTGATAACTAAAATAACTAGTTCAGACCTTCAAAGCCTATTTTCTAACTGGCCCTTCTTTTCCCTCTAGGCTATCCTTATTCGAACACCTAATACAAAGTAATAGGACAAATATTCTTTTGTATAACAGGATGTTAAAATAGTTTTGGCTGAGAGTTCTGCGAGACAGGTAATTATTATTGTCACACCTGAGCAATATTCAGATTGTGCAAGGCTTCTAAAAGAGGTAACAAAGAACCAGTTTTGTAACCCGTGGTTTACCAAACATCTTCAGACTTTAGAAAAGAATGGGAAGCTAAATGGTGAGAAAACTTTTTTGGCTAGAACTGTTGGTGGTATATGAACCTGGGGAAGTGGTCCTCAACTCTCTTCAAACTTCTTGAGGGAGTCTTCAAGTCTTGATATATATCCTTGGGTTTGGGGACCCACAATAGAGTCCCCAGACAAATGTCAGAGACCAGAGCCCCTGCTCTGAAGACAGAGGAGGCATGATAGCTGCATTTGGGACAGTCAGTGTCTTAGTCAGCTTGCGCTGTGATAACAGAATGCCATAAACTGGGTGGCTCAAACAACGGACATGATCTTCTCATAGTTCTGGAAGCTGGGAAGTCCAAAATTGAGCTGCCAGGATGGCCCAGTTCTGATGAGAGCACTCTTCCTCACTTGTAGATGGCACCTTCATCCTCACGAGGTGAAGAGAGGAAGAGGAAGCAAAGTCTCTGGTGTTTCCATTTATAAGGGCACTAATCCCATCATGGGTGCTCTATTCTTATGACCTCATTTAAACCTAATTACCTCCCAAAGGCCCCACCTCCTAGTACCATCATATTGAGTGGGTAGGGTTTCAACATACAATTTTTGAAGGGACACAAATGTTCAGTCTGTAGCAGTCTGTAATCCCAGTATTAGTGCTTCTCCTGGGCTAAAGATGACCAGGTGTTAGACCCTGCCCAGGAAGGCTGCCTGGAGTAGGGAAGACCTCAGCACAAAAAAATTAAAGTTGTACTGCCAGAAGTTTGAAGACTGAAGGAGGAATTTTAAATAACTGGCTGGATGCTCTGAAAAACAGTGTGGAGTTTTCTCAAAAAATTAACAGTAGAACTCCCCTATGACCCAGCAATAGCACTGCTAGGGATTTACCCAAGAAATACAGAAATGCTAATGCATAGGGGCACATGTACCCCAATGTTCATAGCAGCACTTTCAACAATAGCCAAATCATGGAAAGAGCCTAAATTCCATCAACTGATGAACAGATCAAGAAGATGTGATTTATCTATACAATGGAATACTACATGGCAATGAGAAAGAATGACATATGGCCATTCCTGGCAATGTGGAAGGACCTTGAGGGTGAAATACTAAGTGAAATAAGTCAGGCAGAGAAGGACAGATAACATGTTTTCATTCATAAGTGGAACAGGAGAAACTTAACAGAGGACCATGGGGGAGTGGGAGGGGGAAAACAGTTGGGGAGAGGGAGGGAGGTAAACCGTTAGAGATTCTTGAATACTGAGAACAAACTGAGGGCTGATAGGGGAGTGGGAGAAGGGAAGGGGGTGATGGGCATGGAGGAGGGCACTTGTGAGAATGAGCACTGGGTGTTATATGGACACCAACTTGACAATAAACTATAAAAGAAAATAAATAAATGAATAAATAAATAACTGACTGGAAAAAAATGTATTAGTTACTGAACTACATATAAAGTGTTGCTGGTATTTGGTGGGGACGAGTCTCCTGAAGACTCACAAAGTCCCCTGTGAGCATTAGCTTTAAATATTCACCAAGGCTAGAAGACACCAAGGTCCTCATAAATTGGGGCTACTCAAGTAAAAATCTTTTATCCTTTTCTTCTTTCCCTGTTTTCCAAACCAAGAGGGATCCAGGAAGGTTAGGAAGTTAAGACTGGGGAAAAGGAGCTGGTGAAGAAAAAATAAATAAAACCCCACCAGATCCCACCCTCTGACTAAAGGCTGATGTAGTTTTGACTATTTCATGATTCTTGTTATTTTATTAACTGAAACTAGATGATGAGGAGTAAATAGGAGTGGAAGACAATACCTGGGCACAAGATTTCATCCAGAAAGAGAAAACGATCTTCACAGAATGAGGGACTATATGTGAATTAAAATGCTTCTGATTACACCTTAAATGTTTTGTTTCTTCAACATACAAGTTAAATTTATAACATATTAGGATTAAACAAGAAATTCGCTTTTATTTATCCCTTTATTTTTAAAACCAACTGCCTCTGTTTCCTTACTACCCACTTATCCTTATAACCTTAAAACACATTTTTCTATAGAAATTGCCAATACCAGTTATTGGTGGGTCAAATAAGTTTTTAAATTCCGTTGTATGGTAAAATGTTTCATAAAAGTAAAAGCCAGCCCAGTGTTAGAAGAATGATACACAATGACACAGTTTGATTTATTCCAAAAATGTAAGACTGGTTTCCTATTTGGGCATTATTAATATAATTCATCACGTAAGTCATCAAATGAGAAAAACTATATGACCATTACAAAATTCATAAACTCATTACAAATGTTAAAAATCTTAGGAGATGAAAAAAAATGAATACCTTCTTGTGATAAAGGTCTCAGCCTTTCCAAGTCAACATTTTATTTAATAAATGACCACAACAGACACTGTCTTCAAAGTCAGAAACAAAACAGCTTGGGAACCAATAAAAGATTAGGATATAGAATAGAAAGCTTAGAAGAAAGATTCATCTATAAACAAAAAAATATGAAAATTCCCATTTCAAATCAATGGGAAATTGATAGAGATATCAATAAATGGCCCTGGAACATTGGCCAACTTTTCAGGGAAGAAAATAGACTACTTCAAATACGTTGCACATAGACTTAAGATATAGATAATAAAATGATAAGAAGTACCACTAGAAAGTATAGGCCAATATTATCTTGGGGCAGAGAAAACTCAATTTGATAAATAGGTAAAAATTACATACACAGGAAAACATATCTGACTATGGAAATTTTTCTATACAACAGAAGTTACCATAAGCAAACATCCATGTGGAAGTAGAATACAACTATTTTAGAGTCTATCACTTAAAGGACTCAACATTCACCAGAATTCTGTATGTGGACCTAGCCAGTGTTTTTTTTACTTCACTCTATCACCCACCAATGATAAGGGACTAGTATTTGGGCCACACAACTGTGAGATGCTGTAATAAAGAGCTGGCAATACCTCAATTATCTCCAAGATAAATAAGTAAACACAGTGTTATCTCATGGTGCAGTTGGGGTAGGGAGTGATTTTTTACCCTAGTGGCACATTAAAACCACCTAGAGTGGGGCACCTGGGTGGCTCAGTTGGTTAAGCAACTAACTCTTGCTTTCAGCTCAGGTCATGATCTCATGGTTTGTGAGTCTGAGCCCCTTACTGGGCTCTGTGTTAAAAGTGTAGAGCCTGCTTGGGATTCATTCTTTCTCTCTCAAAATAAAATAAACTTTTTAAAATATAAGTAAATAAATAAATTTTTAAAATTGCCTATGGGAAGCACTGGGCCTACCCCAGAGATTCTAATTCAGTTCACCTAAAGTGAGGCTCAGACCCCTTACTTCCTTGGTTTTTGTTTTAAGTTTTCAGCTACATAGTATTTCATCATAAAACAAAGACTATGTGACTTACTATGAAGCAGCAAATCTGTAGCATAGGAAGGCTTCTTTAAAATAACAGTGATTTACTCTAGCTTTAAAAATATAGCCTTGGGGCACTTGTGGCTCAGTCAGTTAAGCATCTGACTTTGGCTCAAGTTATGACCTCATAGTTCATATGTTCGCACCTCACATGAGGCTCTCTGCTGTCAGCACAGAGCCCACTTCTGATTCTCTGTCCCCCTCTCTCTCTTTCTGTCCCCCCCCTCTTACAAATAAACATAAAAAAAAAATACAGTCTTCTAACCTAAACAATCCTGTTCAATAATTCTGAAAGTAAAGAAACACATTTCCTCAGAGCAGATCTAGTTTCTGGTTAATACTTCAAAATTACCATTTTGAGTTCCCCAGCACCCTAAAAACCTCTTACACTTCCTCTTTGTCTCCCCATACTTTATAACTAATTTTTATTATTGTAAATCCATTGCTTTAATGAGAGTACAATGCAAATGACTATTAGCTAAAGAAACTTTGTATTTTTGAAGACAGGAGAAAAAGACAAGATCAGAGAAGGCACGTGGCACACATTCACACGGGCACAATGAAAGCTCTTGAATCGGTTTTCCAAGATGATATGCTTGCCAGGCAAACAAAACAAAATCACCAAAAACTGCCAGGGAGGCAGACAGATTTCAGCAGGAACCCCTAGATATTTTGTACATAATCACAAAAAAATACCTTCACACTGAGTACATAAACCCTAGTCAAATTCTCTCCCTGGAGAAAAAAAAAATCCTCAAATTTTGGTGCTGTCTCTAATGACTTAGAAATGTGATCTTTAGTCACCCCTGAAAGTTTCACAACAACTACTTTGGCTGCTGGGTTTACATCCTAAAATTACTTATTTTTTGCAAAATTATTTGACATTTTAGTGTATTTATTCTACTTAAACTATGGAGTTTGAACTAACTTCTTAAGGGCCAGGAATGTTCCTTTGTATATTTATCCATGGTAATTGGTACCAAATAGGATTCAAATAACAACCAAATAGTAGTTTTTAAAAATCATCCCCTTCACCCTAAAGCAGGAGCTCACATGCATGTGAACCCAGGTACACAGTCCTTAGGCAAAAGAAGTCCCCTCAAACTCTCTTTGTCAGAAGACTTGCCCGGCTAAGACACTCAGTTATAGGAGAGGGGAGCCGGCAGCCGGCAGTGGTAGAAAAGGCAGAATATTGGCTTTGGGAACATCAGAGGAAAGCTCCCCTGCATCCTCCATTCTCCAACCTTCATCATTGCCAGGAGGGGCTCCGAAGAGCATCAGAAACAGCAAACACCACCAAGAGAGAAGGAGAATAGGTTGGGGTTATTGTGGCTGTATATTGATTTGTGACCAAAATGGCCTTCTCTTTGGGGGGGAAACCCAGAAATATAGGGGATGGAAAGTCCTACATAGGCTTGTTCATGTCCTTTTGACTCCATCTGCATCCCGAGACTGCTGAAATACAGTCATATTGAGTTGTTACCATATGAAAATGCCAGAGATGTGCCAAATGTCCTTTCTCCTGATGCTCCCAAGTCCTAAATCTGTTTTTATTATGCCTCCCAGCTGTCCCAAACCCCTTCTCCAACAACACAACACATATATGGGTAAGGGATGGGTTTGCAGAGCCAAGATTCAAAACCCACAATGTATAACTTTGTTGAGTTTGGAGCCCCAAGTAGGGCTCTGTGCTGACCACTCAGAGGCTGGGGCCTGCTTCGGATTCTCTCTCTCTCTCTCTTCTCTCTTCTCTCTCTCTCTCTCTCTCTCTCTCTCTCTCTCTCTCTCTCTCTCTCTCTCTCTCTCTCCCCCTCCCTCCGCAGCTCGTGCTCTATCTCTCAAAACTAAATAAAATGTTTAAAAAAAGATTTTAAATGTATCTTTCACATCTGACAGTTCTACATGAAATACAACTTCTTGTCATGTTAAGCAGTGGATATATTCTTTAAGGGTAACATTTTAAATCTAATCCTCTGAAGGGAATTCATTTTAGCAAGTATGAATTAGATCCTACAACACAAATTTTCCACTGCAGTAACTGTCACTTAAAGTTTTTTTTTTATTAAAACCAACCCCAAAGTTCAAGAAGGCAAGAAAAAACTCTGAAAATCTCTTTGCCATTCCAAAAGCAACTATGAAGTCCCAAAGAGTGAAATGGAATTTGAATAATTAATTACATTCTGTTAAACATGCCAACAGCTTTATCAAAACACATATGTTTTTCAGCACAGGAAAGCAGGTTGCTTACCTGTTTCCTGACATTGACTTGCTCTGCCAGCAAGGTTATTGTAAAGGTTAGGACATTTAGAAATGACTCAGCGCTGGGAACATGTGGGTTCAGAATGGGTTCCGGCCTCTATCTGAAGCATTGTAGAAAGCCATGACTTTCCACAAATCACGTAGGAAACGACTGGGGAAAGCCACTGGAGTGTGGCTGACGTGTGATTATCACTCACCCCACTCTATGGTAGTGTATCAAGCCGGCCTCCACTTCGGAGCTGCTTCACCAAATCCCTGAAACTTTTTGAGAGCTTAATTCTTCTGTTTGAAGACAAAACTGACCCAAGCCAAGTTCTAAATCTCTTAAAGGCACAGGTTTTCAAATGCTCTGTAGTGTAATAAGAATCACATGGAGTGCCTCATCCTTGTTCCTCTGTATTAGTGTCGTTATGGGGCTGGGGGCTGGGAATGTGCCTGTTTATATGCTGCCCAGGTGTTTCTGAGAGAAGTGATGCTGTTTTAGAAACACTGGTTTAGAACCAAAAGAAAAAAAAATCTTCCTAATGGACAGGTAGCAGAAATGAAGAAATGACTGCTTTACAGTGAAAGAGGTCAGGTTAGTGTTTAAAGATTCTATAAGAAAATGCTACCAGAGGTAATAGATGATAGTTGGTGATAGATAGATAGACAGACAGACAGACAAAAGAGTTGAAGCCTGGCTGAGGCTGGCAGTTAGAGCACATCTCATTTAAATCTAGACCAGGTTATACCATTGTTTCTTCAAAAGTGATACCATCCACTCTAGCAGTTAAATCACAGAGAGGTAGAGATGTCATTGGCATAAGACTGTTCCTACAGTACTGAACTTTTGGTATAGAGAGCCTGAACTAAGAACAAGGTTATAAGAAGAATAAAAGAACCTATGTCCCCCAGAAGCAGGGGCTCAAGTAATTAAAAACCGAGACATAAAGCCCCAAATGAGTGGGGCAAAGGCATGATTATCTAAAATGCCAGCTGTGTCTTTCAGATCTGGGACCTCAGCTGAACGTCCCATGCAGCCAGATGTCATGCCATCACACCCCTTCTGTCAACCAAGGTGACAAGCTCTCACTCTGTAGCCCACCTTCACCCTTCTCACTGTCTTCCCCTTGATTAGCTCCCTTTTGGAAAGACCTAGTGTAACCCATGCCATTTTGCTGGATAGTAATTAACTAGAAATGTATTGATATGGATATACATTAACTTCACTTATCAGAATTCAATTTGAACTCCAAATTGGCCTCTAGCAAGCATCTTATTGAAGAAGAAAAAAACCATCTCACCTTCTCAATGCTTTGTCCAGGAATTCCTTTGGAGGCACATCAATACTGAGTCATTTTGGGATCTGGCCATGTTTTCCTTCCTCAGTGGAGTTCCAATCCAAAATGGCTTTTTGGAGGGTTTTTGTTTGTTTGTTTGGCACACTTATTATTAATACTGAACAATTAGCTCATGTTCGAGAGCTTTATTTGCTGTTTCATACGTACGCCTGTTTTCTCTGTCTACACTGAAAATTCCTTCTGGGCAAAGACTGTCATTTATCTTTTTATAGTCCTCTCTCATTGACACTAAATAAATTACTTTTGTACTAACCACTATATCTTGAGAATTTCATAGGCATGATTTCAGCTCCTTAGAACCCCAGAATCCCAAACCATTCGTGGTGGAGAAATATAGATATCAACTTTTTAAAAACATTAACTTGAAACAAAAGAGAAAGTGTTTTTTAAGGTGTTATTACTAATTGCTACCTGTCCCTACTTCCCTAAGAAGGATTTCCTCTGACATGTCTTAGAATAACATGCCCTCAAATTAACAAGGAAGACTGATTATACAGATGTAGGAGGCAGCTCAAACACAGAAGGAACTTGACTATGGGAACAAGTGAGTGAGATGCATGGTACGCAGAGTTAGCCCTGCTGTACAACCTAGAATACAGTTTACATCATTCAGTGATTCCTTGGAAAATATGTGGCCACACATACCCAGACACCATCACTATCTACAACAACCAACAACAAACCAAACAAACAACAAAACAAGAAGATCCTCTTTTCCTATCATCCTCGGTTTCATCTTTGGAACAAAGCAGAGAATCTGGCTCCAGGCCAGTGGTCCAGGGAGCTGGGTCACACTTCTGCCTCTCTGCTCATTTTCCAACCTCTTTCCAAGTCCCTACTGGGAAATGTTTTGCCCACATATTGGGGATTGGACTATACTGAGAATATTCATCATTAAAAGTGAAACTGGATCCTGACCCCCTCAAAAAGCATTGCTATCTATGTGAACACGTTCTTTGAATCTAGTATGTATCTGGCCCCAGTATATTTCTAGTTGCTGGTATTTCCAGTAAATAGAAAAAATAGACAGTTAAAGCCAGTTCTCTCTCTTTCTCTCTCTCTCTCTCTTTCTCTCTCTCTAGATATATATATATCCTCTGATGAGGAAGCAAAAGGCAAGCTGACACCCTACAAAGCATTTCTGCCAAGTTGGGATATGTATGATATCCCTCAGGCACTCCTGGCTGCCCAAGAATAAAGGGTAAAACAAGAGGTTAAACTGATAAAGTCGCTATCAGTTTACAAATATCTCAATACCCTAATCTCTAGGAACTCCCTACTATCTTAATGTTGATGCTTTTCTAGAGGGAAAAACAACCTTAGCTTGACAATAGCTAGGCCACCAGTAATCTGTAAATCCTCTTTAGTATATGGAAATCCCTTTAATAAATTCCTCTTGATTTTACCTCCCTCAACTCCACAGTATATAAGCAGCCACTGTTTATAATCCCAGTGCAGCTCTTTCTGCCCACAGGTCCTGTCTGCATGCTTTAATAAAACCACCTCTTTGCACCAAAGATACCTTCAAGAATTCTTTCTTGGCCATCAGTGCTGACTTGTCACCAATACTTCAAAACCTCATCATATCTGTCTGTCTGTCTCTCTCCCTCTCTCTTTTTCCTCTAACAACCAAAACACTTACACTAGCGTTTCCAATAGTACATTTTATTGAGTAGTAAAGACAAACTGTTAAATTGGCAAGAGAGTACCAGAAATCCTAGGGATCTAATAATAGCCTGTTAGATGGGGAATACAGGTCTCCTACCCTATCTCACCTCTTCAATATCCTTGGCATCCTGAAAATACTATTTGTTTAAATGTACTAAGCTGTTTTCCTAAGTGTTTTTTTGTTGTTGTTGTTGTTGTTTTCCAAATTAAGGGAATGTTTATTACCAGCCAGGATGCACAGAGTTAACACAGAACTCTAAATGTTCCTAAGTGTTAATGATGATAGATATGGGTTCAAATTGTAGGTTAAGAAATGAGAGCTTTGGAGATTTAAAAATAAAGAAGAGTGATCTCAGATGTATCAGCAAATTTTACTGAATTCCTGCTGTGTGTTAGGCATTGTGATAAGAGCTTGGTGTAAAGGAGAACTAGTCAGACATGATGGGTTGCTCAGGTAGTAAAGGTTTTATCCAGAGAACTTTAAACACAGGATACACTCTCCCACTCCCAGTGTGGGATTTAACCAGGTTACCTTCATCTTCTTGCTGGATCTATGAATCGAACTGCCCACATAATCCCATGCCCAGATCCACCATAGCACTGGTGTTTTCTTTCTCTTCCTTCCTTCCTTCCTTCCTTTCTTTCTTTCTTTCTTTCTTTCTTTCTTTCTTTCTTTCTTTCTTTCTTCCTTCCTTTATTTTTTTCTTTCTTTCTTTTTGAAAGAGAGAGAGCTCACATGTGCACGGGGGTCAGGAGAGGGGCAGAAGGAGAGGGAGAGATGGAATCCCAAGCAGGCTCTGTGCTGCCAGGGCAAGCCTGACACGGGGCTCAATCTCATGAATCATGAGATCATGACCTGAGCCAAAATCAAGAGTCAGATGCTTAACCAACTGAGCCACCACACCATGGCACTGGTTCAAAGAGGTTCCTCTGACCCTGTAGAGCATCAGTGACTGAGTTCTCTTTCCAAGTTTCCCAGGGTAACATCTTTAGTGCCATCCAGTGGGACATTTATTACAGGAGTTTTGTTTGTCAGACTGTAATTTTCTTAACCACTTGCCTCACTGTTAAGATAATATCTGGTTAGTATGTTACTATCTTTAGAGGAAAAATGCAATATAAGTGCCAAACTTCTGGTGGGCTTATTTTCTTATTATCTATATTGTAACTCTGAATTGCCATTCTTAGACTCTTGATTTGTTGGAGACTGCATTCTTGCCATTGGTATTTAATCTGACTGCAGGGCAGGGAGTGGGGGCATATTAGCCATAAGGCAGAGATGAGTGCTCTAAGCTTCAGAATTCCTTGAATTTCATGATCTGAGGAGGGGCATACTGGGAATGGGGAATAAATGTAGCTAAAGCATTCTCTAATGACACCAAATTTTCCCTCAGGGTGGGTAGCACAGGCCCAGCATAGTATCAGTGGAGTTCTGGTGGCCAAGCCTTTATCTTGTCAATGGGTACACAAAGTGGAAAAGCACACAGTAGTTCAAATTCCACCCAAGGAGATGGATCAAAACCAGTAAAGCATCATAAAAAGAAAATACTGCATGATTCATTTATATGAGGTACCTAAAGTGTCAAATTCATAAAGCCAGAAGGTAGATAGGTGATTGCCAAGGGCTGAAGGGAAGAGGGGAAAGGGAAGTTATCGTTTAACGGGGACCAAGTTTCAGTTCTGCAAGATGAAAAGAGTTCTGTAGATTATTGTATTGGTTGCACAACAATGTCAAAATGCTTATCACTGCTGAACACTGCACTTAAAAATGGTTAAGATGGTACATTTTATGTCACACATTTTTTTACACAATTAAAATACAAAACAAAACAGGAAAGTTATGTATACTGATAGACCAAACACATTTCAGTGAGGACAAAAATGGAAAGCAAAGCCCTAAACAGTCAGGTTTAGGGCAGACAATGGCTCAGAGCAGAGGCTGCCATGAACCCGGACAGTACCTGGACTGTTTCTGAAATCAGGGTTTATACTCAAAATATCCTTTTGTTAGAAACAAATGTGCAATACCATCTGGCTGTCCCAGCTTAGAAGCCCCAGGGACAGTGGTCACAGAATGTCTCCCAGACTGTACTAGAGAGAAGAGGCATAAACCTCAAACATACATGGTCCTAAACCTGTACATTCAGCTTAAGAACAGAGCAAATCTTTTCAAATTGTACTTAACATATTGTTCGTTTGGATGTCACGTTGGGCATGGCCTCAGAAAGAAAAGCATTGTTTCCTTGGTTAATGGTCTTCAGGAAGCAGAAGGAGGCGAAGGAAAGAATTAAAATGGCATGGCAAAAGGGAATAAAAAATATTGAGTGTTATACTGTATCATAAAAAGCTTACTACTTTTGTAATGTTCGCAATTTTGCCACTCAAAAATAATCTGGTCACTCCAAATTTAGACCAGGCAAGATTTTCAGCCTGCAGCCCATTACAACACTCTCTTCAAAGTGCCAGAGTCAAATGTCCAACTGCCAAAAGGCTATTGCCACATAGATGTGCCCTCTGGACTTCAAGCTCAACTTTTACAAAACTGAAAAAAACAGACCAGAGTCTTTTCCTTCTGAGTTCCCTTTCCAGTAATGGCACCAGCATCCCGATAGTCACCCAGGCTTGAACTGGTGAAGCCAAAGAGATTCTCCTTAGCCCACACCATTTCAGTTGCCAAGCCCTTCAACTAAGCTTCAGTGAGATTTCCCACACACATCTTCCCTCTCTGCCCCTGTCACTGCCCTAATCCAGCTCTTTTTTATTTTAATGTTCATTATTTTTCAAAGAGAGAGAGACAGAATATGAGTGGGGGAAGGGCAGAGAGAGAGGGGGAGACACAGAGTCCAAAGCAGGCTCCAGGCTCTGAGCTGTCAGCACAGAGCCCAACCTGGGGCTCACACTCAAAAAACACGAGATCATTACCTGAGCAGAAGGTGAATGCTCAATGGACATGAGCCACCCAGGCACCCCTCTAATCTAGCTCTTAACATTAATCATTTGCTTGATGTTCTTCTAGGGCTTCCTAACTGATCCCAGTTTACACTTTTTTTTAATGTTTATTTATTTTTGAGAGAGAGAGCATGAGCGAAGGAGGGGCAAAAAAAGAGGGGAACAGAGGAATCAATGCTAGCTCCACACTGACAGTAGTGAGTCCAGTGTGGGGCTCAAACCCACAAACTGCAAGATCATGACCCAAGATAAAGCTGGATGCTCAACCAACTGAGCCACCCAGGCCCCCCAACACTCTTGATTTTAACTCTAACTTAAAAAAATTTTTTTAAATTTTAATTAGAGTAGTTGACATTCAGTGTATATTAGTTTCATGCATACAATATAGCAATTAAACAATTTCATACCTTGGTGTACAAGAATAATTGATTCTAGGAACATGCTTGTAATCCAAAGCATTTGTATATCAAAGAGAATTTCAAGAACCATTGGCTCAGTTGTGATCATGTGATGTTCAACATCACGTACTATTATATTGCAAGATATCATTTGTTTATCATGTTAAAATTTATTAGAAATGTTTGCTTATCTTGTAGAACACTCACAGAACAAATTACTCACTATCCAAGGTTTTGCTGTATTTCTCAATCAAGATAAGTGTACTCTTCTCTCTCTTCCTCTCCCTCTGCCCTCCCCAGTGCTCACTCTCTCGCACACTCTCTCTCTCAAAATAAACAAATACAATTTAAGAAAATATAAGTGTACTTTTAATGCCCTTCACCTATTCCACCCATAGTACCACCCGCCTCCCTCTGATAACCCTCTGTATGTTCTCTATAGTTAAGAGTCTGTTTTTTGGTCTCTTTTTTAATATATATTTGTTGGTTTGTCTTATTTCTTAAATCCAACATATGAATGAAATCATGTAGTATTTGTCTTTCTATCTGACTGGCTTATTTTGCTTAACACAACACCCTCTAAGATCCCTCCATGTTGTTACAAATGACAAGATTTCATTCTTCATTATGGCTGAGTAATATGCTGGTGTGTGTGTGTGTGTGTGTGTGTGTGTGTGTGTATCACATACTTTTTTCCATTCATCTTGGGTTGCTTCCATATCTTGGCTATTGTAAATAATGCTTCAATAAACATAGGGATGTATATATCTTTTTGAATTAATTTTTTTGTTTGTTTTCTTTGGATAAATACTCAGTAGTAGAGTGCTAGATCATATGGTAATTCTATTTTTATTTTATTTTTTTATGCTATAAATCCTTGTGTTTAAAAAAAGTTCAAGGGGCGCCTGGGTAGCTCAGTTAGTTAAGTGGCCGACTGGGGCTCAGGTCGTGATCTCACCATTGGTGGGTTCAAGCTCCGCATTGGGCTCTGTGCTGACAGCTCAGAGCCTGGAGCTTGCTTCAGATTCTGTGTCTACTGCTCTCTCTGCCCTCCCCCAGTCATGCTCTGTTTCTCTGTCTCAATAATAAATAAAAACATAAAAAATTAAAATTCAAATTAAAAAATTCAAATTTAAAAAAATCAAATGGGGCACTTGGGTGGCTCAGTTGGTTAGGCAACTGACTTTCATTCAGGTCATGATCTCGCAGTTCATGAGTTCGAGCCCTGCGTCAGACTCTGTGCTGACAACTCAGAGCCTGGAGCCTGCTTTGGATTCTGTGTCTCCTTCTCTCTCTCCCCTTCTCCTGCTCTCGCTCTGTCTCTCTGTCTCTCAAAATTAAATAAACATTAAAAAAAAAAAGAAAAACAACTTAACGTTATACCACAAGGAGCTAGAAAAAGACACTTATCTGAAATTTAGTAGAGGAAGAAAATAACCAAGAAAAATCAGAAATAAATAAAATAAAAACCAGAATAAACACTAACATAACATTGAAAGGTTTTCAAAAAAAATAAACAAAATTGGCAATGCTTTAACCATATTAACTAAGAAAAACATGAGAGGAGATTCAAAAACCAAGATGAGAAATGGAAGACAAAACAATACAAAATAATTCAGAAATAGTGTGATAACAGGTTACTATTAATAAACACTAACAAATCAGATAACTTATGGGAAAAAACCCAGATGATTCCTAAAAATGCAGAAGTTATCAAGATTCAAACATAAATCTTGAATCTGAGTAATAGGAAATCTTTGTAGACCAATAACAAGAATGGAAATTGAATTTAGGAATCAAAAATCCTCCAGCACAGAAAAGCCATGTATCCTCTTCTTTAAAACCTTACAGTGAGCTATAAAGAAAACATATTCTAGTCTTTACATTATTCGTATCTATTGTTTTTTGTTTACATTTTATCTCTCTAGCAAGATTATAAATTTCTTGATGGTAGATATTATATCTCATTAATCTCTTTAACCACCATTGATTGACCTAGTAATAGTAGTTTGAATTTAATTGGTACTCAATAAAATTCAATTGATTGAATGATAAAAATAAGTGAATAAATGGGGGTTTCTGGGTGACTCAGTTGGTTAAGCATCCAACTTGTGATTTGGGCTCAGGTCATGATCTCATGGATGGTGAGATCAAGCCCCCCCCCAACCATGCTCCACACTGACAGTACAGAGCCTGCTTGGGATTCTCTCTCTCTGCCCCTCCCTCCACTCATATACTTGTGTATGAATAAATAAATAAACTTTTTTTAAATGAGTGAATAAATTAATGGAATAATTCATCTTTGCATGCCAATGTATTATACATTTTAGCCTTTAAAAACAACAAAAGTTCAAATATTTTCATCTGTTTTATTCTCAACCTGGAACTCAAAGTTACTCACAAATTCTTTAAATCCAGTGAATTTGCCAAGCTGAAATCAAGCCACATTTGCTCCCCAAAATATCATGTACCCTCTAAAAGGTATTTTCGAGTAGCTTTGAGTAGAGAAAGTGCTAGAGAGAATTTCACAAGATTCATAGAGAATCCTTGATCATTTGTCAATGTCTCCTTAGCCAATACTCAAAAGACAACTGGGAAAGATGCAGGAACATCTTTGGTGGGCATGATAGATTACTCCTCAGAAATAGTCTCAAGCTCTCTTTCTATCCCAAATTTGGACATGGACTTGGGCAGGTCAATAAAACGTTATGGCATATGATATGATCAAAAGTTTGAAAAGCATTTGCTGAATTGACCTTACTCCCTTCACTTTTGTCATCTCTTTGTGAAAAGCATCCATGGGTGACATTGATGGCCCTAGGAGGAAGGGACACATGGAACAAGCTGTTCCGACCAGACCACCCCAACTGGGCCCAACCTTGAAAACACACAAACATGTAAGCTAAATAAATGCTATTTCTGCATGTCATATTGTGTGTTGTTTACAATATAGCAATAACATGGTGAGCAAATAACCCCCTCCCGATATCCCTCCAATCTGAAAAACAACCATCTTCATCATCATTTTTAAACTCAGTCCCATACCTAATACGTATGTTGGGCACATTTTATTTGCTCCTTCTCTAATCTTTCTCCACCCTGATTTCTCCCCTAGGACACTGACCTGGATAAATTGCATCAATAGACTCCCTACTCACAGACTTCCAGTTGGGATCTGCCAGTGGGAAATCACAAAAAGAGATCACTGGGAGGGAGGTGAGTAAAAACAGAGCACCTATTCCCCTGACTACCCACCTCAGTATGTCCCCTGACCGAGAAAGACCTCCTCTACTCTATATGGGTCCTGGGAACAGTTTCTTCCCTTGTCTATTTGGCCCTAGGTAACTGTCCAATTGCCACTAATCCCGGGTTTCTGCATCATCTCCTGTGGTGCCCTACACCCCAGGACATTCACTTTTACAGATAGTGCCTATGTAAATAAATCTACCTGGAAATGTCCTCATTTGAATGCTCTATCTCTTTCCTGTCAAGGTCCTGACTGATAAGTGCCCCCTTGCTCCCAAGGCCTCTTACCCTCTCTGCCAAGCATCACTTTACTGATGACAGCTGCCCTATTGGGTCCTTCACCAGCTGTCCATCCTTTAGGCACCTGCTTAGTCAATCCACCCAGGCTGATTTAACACCTCTGATCTTGGACATGGTCAATGAGCCAGTCATTGAGATGATTTGAGTGCATCCTGTTACTAGGCAGTGAAGATACAGAAATCCCTACCTTCATCATCTAGTGGGAGAAACAGACAAATTAAAATCTAATGGGACAAGAATATTGACAGGGATATGCATAGAATGTTAATGAAGCCACAGAAGGAGTATTTAACACCGGACATTCCCCCCAAAATAGAAGCTGCACCAGTTATGATGAGAAAGAATATAATAATGTAAGGGAATACCAGAATCAACTAACAGAATTGCAGGCCTGTATATGTTTAACTGTATATCTTTGACCAGAAGAGTTCAGCTTTTATTTGTTTTACATTTCATAAAACAAGTCTTTTGAACAAGAATTCAAGGAGTTAGAAATTTGAAAGCCTCTAAGTCATGGAATAGGTAAAAACAAGATGGAACACTGACACTGCTAACATTTATGACCAAGGAATAATAAAATCAGACAGCAGAAAGCAAACGGGAATGGTAAATGCTTGTGTTTCTTGGAACTAACAGTATTAATTGAACTAGCTGCAGAAATTGAAGAGTAGCTTCTACTCTTACTCTACAGTAAAGAGTCTGCTTCTTTACCATAGGGCAAAGGCAGAGAGAAGTTCTGATGTTTTGGGGTTTTTGCTAATTGAGGATACATGTGGTTTGATCAAATATCTGCTCTAACTACATCTGATAAGATATACTACAAAAGATGCTTTCTTTGTCTAAATTGCTGAATTTGAAAGCTTGTACTTTACACAAAAGCATAACTAATGCACAGTTTAAAAAACTATTCAAAAGACTAAATGGAAATGACTGGGGAGGGAGTGTATAGAAGCAGTGGAGGGCTTGAGGAAAGGGTCTAAAAATTCCTCTGGCACAGGAAGAAGCAGTCAGGACTCAGAAGGGAGGGAAAGAGTCTACAGGGGGATAAAAGGACTCAGTAATCATCAGCTGCACTAACTAGGCTGTTCTTTTGGGCTTTATGTTATGCACTGATTCTTATTATAAATAATAATAACCTGTTACTGATAATAACCATTATTGATAATAAGCTAATGGATTGATTCCCAGTAATTATAATATGTACTTTAATTATAATGATTAATAAAAAATAATATAAATTAATAATTTTTCTGACAAAAATTATTATTAATTTTGAAAGAATCATTATTGATCACTTTCTACTTCCAGGTTTGTGCTAAGGAAATAGTATAGAAATATACTTATTTCATCCTTGCAATAGCCCTTTGGGGTATTTATTCATTCATTCAACAAATATTTTACTTTTTCTCCATTGTTTACGTGATAACTACTTCGCTGTGGAAACTCCACGATTTTCTCCATTGTTTAAAATAAAGTGTAAATTTTGTAAACAAAAAAGACAGAGATACATATGAGTGTTTTCTATATCTGGTCCCTGTGCTGATATTGGAGTCACAACCATAAACAAAGCAAGAAGTAAATACATAGTATTATGTATGGCAATAAATGGTAACATGATTTATTATGATGGTAATAAATCATGAAATGTGGGGAAATGAAAGAGAAAAAGAAAGATGATAAAAATATAGTGACAGAAGAAACTATTATATACAAAGTGGTAGGAAAGACCACTCTGAAAAGGAGACATTTTAGCCAAGACCTGAAAGAGATAAGAGGGAATGATTCCAAACAGATGTCACAGGGGTATATACCACTATTAGACCCACCTGACAAATTAGAAATCAAGACCAGGATTGTGGCACAGGAAGTAAAGTTCACCAGCTCTTCCATCTGCTCCCCTACATTTCCCTGTCTCCCTCCAGCTAAGCACCATAATGACAAAATAAGTTGGGAAAAGGTCCCAATGAGATATATAATCTGAGTCATTTGTGTTATTTACAGGATTATATGCCCCTTATTACATAATCAATATGGTTTTGAAACCACTCAAATGATATAGAAATAGGTTAAGAAAAAGTGAAAGTCCCCCTTAATCTTATAGTTTCCTATAATTAAGTGTGTCTCCTTCCAAGCATTTTGTTATACTAGAATACTGTTTTGTAGAAATGAGAGCAATTTCACAACACCTATTAAAACTATGTGTGGGGGATCCTGGGTGGCTCAGTTGGTTAAGCATCTGATTCTCAATTTCAGAGCAGGTCATGATCTCATAGTTGGTGAGCTGGAGCCCCACATCAGGCTCTGTGTTGACAGCATGGAGTCTGCTTGGGATTCTCTCTCTCCTTCTCTCTCTCTGGCCCTCCTCTACTTACTCTCTCTCTCTCAAAAAAAAATGAAAATAAATTTAAAAAGTAAAAATAAAACAAAGTGTGAATATCATTTGACTAGCCAATACCACTTGTCTGGACAACAAAATGTAAGTGACAATGACATACGTCACTTTCAGGGTAAGGCAGGGAACAGCCTGGTTCTCTAGTTTTTCTCTCCCCCAGCTATTGCATACGTGGAGCCTCCATGTCCAGATGTAGATGGTGGAGACTTCGTCAACCTGACTGTATGGATCAGAGGCCTCCCCTCCCTCCCTGGCTTGCATTATGAATGAAAAATAAAATTTATCATATCAAGTCTCTGAGTTTTGGACATTACTTGTTATTGTGGCACAGCCCAGTCGATACCGACTAATACAGAGAGAGTGAGGATATTGCCCAAGTTTTCCCAGCTGCTAAGTGGAAGATCTAGATTCAAACTTCAGTTTGAATGAGAAGTCCCCACTCTGTTATACTGCCCTCCATTAAATGTCATATTTGATCTTAATAAACGATCTGGGGTGGATATATATTCTGAGCCTCATTTTACAGTGGAGGAAACAGATTTATAGATACCGTCATTTGTTGAAGATCACACAGCTGATAAGTAGTAGAGCTAAGACACAAACTACCTACACCCTCGGCTTATACTGTCCATTCTTCCACACTGAAATGAATGCTCATCCTATTTATAACTCTTCCTATTTAAAAACTCACAGCTGATGTTGGTATACTTTTTTATTTTAGTAACCAATATAGTTGAGAATTTTAACATCTTTAGACTATCTCCCCATTTACCTAATGTGAGGGAGTATTAGGAAAGACTTTTGGCAATATTCTCAATACTACCAAGAATCGGTGTTGAGTAGTCCAGCTGCATTTCAATTTATATGTGGTAAATTTATAAAATTTTGGAATAAAATAATGAAAACATTATTTCATTTAAAATCTACCTACACACCACTTTCAAAAGTGCATATGTTAGACCAAGTGCCTGAACACCCCCATCTCCCACATCTATGGATTTCAGGAACGCTAGGAGCTGACCGAGGAGGAGTCATGCAGCAACACTCCCAATATGATCCCATGCAATTTCCCGACCTGTATCCACCAATCTGGTCTCCACCTGATGTAGAAGCAGTGAAGGCTGTTGGCTGTAGACTTAAAGGGTGTGAGGTGTATAGAAAAAGGCAAGAGGATCACATTTCCTAGGAAAATCACAGTCAGTAAAACCATTTTCATCAGGATAAAAAGAGTACTTACTTGGAACATCAGAGAGTAGGACAGAAAATACCCCCTGCAATCATGCCTCTGCGGGAGGATGTGCCGCGGATGGAGACTGTTTGCTCACAGCTCACAATAATCTATTATTTTTACCTCAAAGCACTAATCTATTATCTCTCAACGTTCAGTGGGTTTCTTGAGTCAAAATTCAACATGCATCAGAATCACCTGAAGAGTTTGTTAAAACACAAATTTCTGGGCCCCATCCATAAAAATTCTGATTCAGCAGCATGCTGGGATGTCAAGAATTCCCATTTCTAATGAATTCCCAAAGGTTCTCGGAGAGACCAAGAGAACCACAACATAGGGACTCTGGGGAGGACTGAGTAGATGGAAGAGAAACATTTGCAAAGGAAATCACAGAAAAAAAATGATTTTTTTTCCTGAGCTGAAGAAACACTTCCTAGTAAAAGAGCACCCTGATAATTAGCAGACATTGTTGAAAGAAAATATAGCTAAGGTATTTTATGGTGAGATTTATGAAATCAAAAATGAAGAGATAAGTCTAATAAATGGAAAGACAAAATAAATATCTTACTAACAGAAAAAATAAACTGAGAGCAGTTATGAATAAATTTAATGCTAGGCAAAAATGGTATAATTTCTAAAATATTCATTCAAGGATTGTGACCCTGGAATTCAGTATAGAAGCAAATTGTTCAAATGCGAGGACAAAGGAGAAACACTTTTGAATGTCTGAGGACTCAAAAAATTGATTTCCCACTTATTCTTCCTGAAAAATATTACTTAAGGGTGTCAACCAGAAAAATGGCTAAAAATTACCAAAAAATTTAAGAAAGCCAAATGGTATATAGGAAATAGCAATGAGACCAGTGCAGGGGAAATACTTAATTCTATATAATTGCTGAGTACGGTTCTAATTCTAATAAAATTAAGAAAGGATTCCCAAAAAAATACAAGGCACGATATCTTTAAAAATCCGAACTGAAATTCCAAATGATTTCAACCAAAACCTTCAGTGAGGGGTGACAGAGGTGGGGATACTTCCTGCAGCTGAAGGTCCGCTGCATTTTACAAATCAGAGTCCCTCACTCTGGACTTTGAATCAAGAGCTGGTGACACACGGAAATAAGCTCCGCCAGGAAAAGCTCAGAAGTGGCAGCTGAAATGAGATGGAGTCTCCGGGGTCGGAGGAGAGTAGTACTTGGCTTTCAGTCCGCGCCGGGTCCCAGGCCGCGCCTTTCCTGCTACTAATCCAGATTGCGTGTTTAGAACTTGGCTTTCGTGATGGTGGCTCAACATTCTCCCCTGACCTCTTTCTGGGACAGTATATTGGGGCACTGTTACTGGCTGCTTAGCCTTCAAGCCTGGTTCTTCAATCCTCATTACAATTCTGGAAGATTCTAAATTTCATCTGTAAATTGGAATGTTAAATGGGAAGCAGAGACTGAAAAGCACCTGAATACAATTGTCAAAACATGCCTAAGTGAGGAATGAAACCAACTGCAGAAATTTCCAAGCAAGTGGCTGAGAAACTATTCCTCTGCTTAAACTAACCAGAGTTAATTTCTACTCTTCGCAGTTGATACCTAACAGATAGAATGACCTTAATCCCTGGCCAAAGCTGATTTGTCAAAGGATGGAAACCTCATTCCAGCTTGACTGTATGATTATGCAGTTTTGTGTAACAAACCTAATGGCCTACAAAAATGATTTATTTCTCAATGTTCAGTGGATTGCCGGACTCAGCTGGGAAGTATCACTTCTCTCTCTCATGCACTAACAATTACCTATCAGCTGGGCCTGTAGTCATCTTAAAAGGGCATTACAGTGAGCAGGAAAATGGCCCTCCAGGCATGTTTATATTGTCATCTCTGGAACCTGTGACTATATTACCTTACATGGCAAAGGGGACTTTGCAAATGTGATTAAGAGCATGGACTTTGACATAAGGAAATTATCCTTATTATCCAGGTGCACTTGACCCAATCATGTGAGCCCTTCAAAATGGAAAAACTTGCCCAGCTCCAGGGAACCAGAGAGATGGCAGTATGGAGAGGACTTGGCCTGTCACTGCCAGCATGAAGATGCAGGAGGGCTCATGAGCCTAGAAAAGGCAAGAAATGGGTTCTCTTCTAGAGCTTCCAGAAAGGAATGCAGCCCTGCTGGCGTTGATTTTAGCTTACTGAAACACACATTGGACTTATGACCACCAGAACTGCAAGCTAATAAATTGGTATTGTTTAAGCCACCAAATCTGTGGTAATTTGTTACAGCAGCAGTAAGAAACTTTGACAGGCATGAATACTAGGGGGCATGGCTCAGTAGGAGATCTTTGGACCTGGTACCACAGTCCACCTACAAGAGTACCCTTTTAGGAATTTAGAAGTAGAACTCAAAAATCATTCACTCTATTAGACAAAAACATTAAACCCAGAAACTGCTAACTGTAGCCCATTTTCTAATGAGTGTTCTGTAAAATCAGAGTATACCATTTATAATTTTTAAAATAAATTAATGATAGCAATGCTGATTGAAAAGTGAAAATTCTCAGATACTTAATATTTCATATTTCTTGTTGGACAGAGACTTACTGATTCATCAGTCTATTTCCTTCAACCATGAAATCATTTCAGCCTAGAAAAGTCATTTTGCCTTAATTAATAAGCTCCTTGGGCAAGAAAGAAATGTGTACATATGACTTGGGAGATATAATATAAATACTTAAATGTAGCTGATCTTAAACAAGAACAAAAATGTGTAAACCTAAGTATCTTAGGAGTAGAGTTTAAGAAACTAAGAATTAAATATTTGAGTTGTCTACCTCACAAGAAGGCAACTAATCTGTGCCAACAAGCTGGAGACAATGAGTCTGAGAGAGGTTAAATATTTAGGAATTTCTTGTACCCATTGTTATATAACTATACATTGAGTTTGCCTACAGCACAATGAGGCAAAAATAAGCTAAATTCTCAATAATATACTTTTGCTTTGCCTTCTTCAATGGTTCTGTTATTCCTACAAGCAAAAAACTGAAATATAAATTTAAAGAGTACAAGGTTATCCTGTTTTCAACTACCTCTTATTCTTCTTTCTAGAGGCTTGGCCAAGTTTGTGTTAATGAAAAGCTGTGTTTTTAACTTGTTTAGAATAAACATAAAGTTTAACATAGAGATAAAAAAGAACTGAGCAAGAATTATCCCTTAATACCAAAAAACTTTGGTGAATGAGGACAACCCTTGTATGTCTCTGTCCTACCCATCTAGATAGGGGACAGATATGAAAGCACCAAGAAAAAGTTATAGTTGCTTTGATAAAACCCAAGCTATTGGGCAAGATTAAATTAATGCAATATGTGGGTGATCCAAGGAGATAAAGGAGGTCAAATATTTAATAAATTCACCCACAGTACTATTTATTATACTTATTATACAATTGAATGGGTTGATTTTTTTGTCCTGATAAGAAAAACAAATACATCCTAAGAATGCTTCCATCTATTTTATTTTTAAAATAATTTTATTAAAAATAAATAAATAAAAATTTTAAAAATAATAAAATAAAATAATTTTATTATTCTTATAATAAATGTCTTAAAAATTGCTTTTCTACTCGACTCCTTCAAAAAATATAGAGCTGAAAACATATTATCAGATTATTTTAAGAAATATATAGCATATATATATATTTCAAGAAACATATATCAGATTATTTGAAGAAATAATCTCTCCCTCTATGGCCCAGATGACCAACCACTGCAAAGGAAAGGCGGGTGCGGTACAAAATAACTAGGTCCCTGTTCCTTTCGATTTCAGTCAGTTGCACTGGGCAATCTCACTGAGGCGGGAAGTCTCAGAAGTAGGAAACATGGACTCCTCGCCTTCCTTTGCCCGCTCAGTCCCCAGCAGAGCCAATGGCACACATTCACTTGACCTTCGTTCATGCCTTCTTTTCCATTCTCATTGTACTTCAGATTTCAGGTCCTTATTATCTCTCTCCCCTAAACTATCTTTAAAGCCTCTCAACCAGTCACTACCCTTGGACTTTACCTTCCACAATAGAGCCATCTTTCACACAGTTAGACTCCTAAAATCCAGGCTTGAGCGTTGGGTTAGTCAGATTTCTAAAGCCCATGCCTTGCTCTCCCACTGCAATGGTGTCTGTTGCCAACAGAATAAAATTTAAACTCTATGTAATAGTAAAGACCCCTGTAATTTCAAATGAAGGTCCTCTGTCTTATTCCCATCTGCCATTCCCATGTTCCTCCTTCTCCTTCTCATCTCTAGCCTCACCCCTACTACTCCTAAACATGCATTGCAATTTCCACCTTTGCTGACACTGTTTCCTCTACTTAAAATACCTTTCTTCTTACCTCATTTCCAAATTCTGCCCTCTCCCTAAAGCTTTGGTTCCCCATTCCCAAGTAAGAAATAATCTCTCCTATGTGTATGTAATATTTATGTTTACTACATCCCCCATCATAGGCTGTCCTGTAATATGGTTGTTCGTGCAAATGAGGTCAAGGATTGTGCCTCACCCTTCATAACACAGAGCTTTGCTTAGAGGGAACCTTGGTCATTAACTTTTTGCTAAAGTGAAATCAAAAGGCTAATCTAGAGAAATAAGGAGGTGGGATTGGATGGATGATATTCTATTAAAGTGAAAGGTTATCATTCTTAATTTGACAAATTCTAAATTCATTTGCACCACAAAGAACTCACCCTAGAACTACTACTTGGGCAAAAGAAAAGCGAATCTCTAAGCAAAAAGCTTAATGATAAAAACAAATCCATTATTTTTAAATTTTTTATTTCAAAATCTTTGTTTTATCTCCTGGGACCTTTCCCAGTAAAAGCTGGAGGACTGGCTGGAACTGAGTCATGGATTCCACATGTTTTATCTTTAGCACACTGTCCAAGGCAGTGTGGACCACAATTATCCACACACATGCCATTGGCCACAAAGAGCCTACCTATGACTCACTTACCATAAGCCAATCATCTGAGTGAGGGACAGGAGGAGCTGAGGTGACCATGTGGATGGTTTTTCATCACTTCCATTCCAAGAATATCATGCAGGAAATTAATTCTATTTATTGGCCTCTCCCTGCCAATATCTGCCATGAATCCACAGTATGCTAGCAGACAATACACACAGAAGCCAGGGGTAACAAGCACCATGCATTGTGCCCAGGAAAATGACTGTATAACATAGTGATGATGGGAACAGGTTCTGGATTTAAATCACGACTATACCCCTTGCTAGCTGCATAATCTTGGGAAAATTAGTAAACCTATCTGTGCCTCAGTATCTTTACATCTTCAAAGAGGGTAATAATAGTAACTACCATTTTTCCCCACTATTAGAAATATCTTAAGTTTGTTACTTGATTTACATATGGAAAATGTGATAATTACTGGTCAGAATTAGCACACTCAATAAATATTAGTTTTCACTATTACCATTATTATTATTTTAATTAATTAAAAGATGTCTAAAAGAGAACATAACTGAAATCAACAATATAAAGAAGAAAATAGATTTTATAATCATTACTTTTTTGGGGAACATCTACACACATAATCAACCATAAAACCCCAAACAAAATTAATAAAATCCAGATGTGTATTTATCATATTCATCTGGCAAAAGTTCCAAATATATTTATTAATAAATGCTAATATATGACTTTTCATCTCACACTCCAAGAAGAGCTCTTTAACATTTAATTTATCTAGTATTTTCATCCTATTCTCCATCAAACCCTGGATGGGCTAATTAATATAATATCAACTGTTGTGCTGGCATATTCTCCTCCTTCCACTAACAGTCTCTTAAGAAAGACTGAAGAGGTGAGAAGAGACTATGGAGGCTCAAAAACAATCAGTGGTAAATATGGGCAAAAGATGAAGACCCAAATCCAGGCAAAACACCAGATAAACCGTCATCTGACTATCAATTTCTGAATAATTGTGCATTGATTTTAGTAAACATCCAAGTGAAGATATATTTGAAAGTATATGTTTTCAGCAGCACAACCTAAGAAGTAGTGATTTGAATTTGGTAGAGTTGAATTTCTACAGCTCTTGAGACTATATCTCTATCCCCAAATGGTAAAATAATCAACAGATTCCATAAAAATAGTATTATAAGAAGTCATTTGATTTCTAAAAAAAAAAAAAAAAAATCTTGGCTTCCATAGTGGTATTTGGAAGGTTGTTTTAGAAAAATTTTATTAGCCTGAAAAAGACAGTAAATGAACATCCCAGCTGTTAGTCCATGAAATAAAGCAATGTGTTTCTTCCTGCTTCATTATATATATTTAACTATCAAATGTCAACCAGCCCTTCCCAAAATTCAACTTTTAAACTAATTTAACTCTAAGAGCCATACTTAAGGAGAAAATGGCAGTGTTCCTAAAGGGACAAGATATACTAATATATCTTACTGACTGTCTTTATTCCATGTTTGACTCCCAGACCTACTACCAAACCTACTATTTTTCCACTTCTGGAGTTCCTATCAGAAATGTGTGTCTTCTTAAGAAAACCATTTTTGAAAGTACAATAAAAAAAAATCCTGTTGGTTCTCTAAGTGTCTCACAATCATGTTGTGGTCTCTGCAGAGAAATGAACAATAAAATAAACTCATCTGGGCCATACAACTTGACGTGGTGATAATATTCATGTGCCAAAGATGGACCTTGAACTCCAGAGCATGTGAGAGCATTAGCCCATATTTGATGCCTTTATAACTTTCACCCCCAGAAAGTCACAGGAACATGGAGAGTCAAGGAAGTTGTGCTCAGTAATTTCATTGCTGCCCCAAAAGGTATTAATTATACTTATCCTCATAAATACAAGATCAGATGACACCAGCAGTGTCAAGGTGTGTGCTAGTACACAAATTTTCTCCATCCTGCTCATATTTGGGACTACCTCAATGTCACTACATTGAGTCTCCACTGTGTTTGAAGAAACTGTATTTCCAGGCTCTTTGAAAATGGTAAAAAATAAGCAGTTTAAAAACAGTATGAACTGATAATTAAGGAGAAGGAGGGAGGCAAACCATAAGAGACTCTTAAATACTGAGAACAAACTGAGGGTTGATGGGGGGTGAGGGGGAAAATGGGTGATGGACATGGAGGAGGGCACTTCCTGGGAAGAGCACTGAGTGTTATATGGAAACCAACTTGACAATAATCTATTAAAAAAATAAAATAAGATAAAATAATAAAAAATACAAAAATAAAAACAGTACAAACTGAAATCTTGTTAATTTGTATTAATCTCTAACAGTATGAAACTGAGCAATTGGTTTATGCCTGTCTGGGCGCCTGACTTTTTCCAGGAGAGGGATATTAGGAAGGCTGAGCGCTAACAGCATCACGATGCTCTACCTGGGAATGCTTAAGAATCATCCCTTCTTATAAACAAAAAATTATAGTCACATCAGACTGCACTTGTATATTGTACACACAATGAAAATTTCTTGAAATTAGTATTAATCTCATGTCTGTATATATTTTCTTAAAAACCAGCAGCTCACACACAATTGTAATGGTGGCCAAATGATTGCTGTTTTGAATTTTGTCAACAAACACTTTAGAATAATCTGGGATCAGAATGTTTATCACAAGGGACCTCATATCCTCTTCTCTATTTCTAAGGACAAGACAGACTTGTATGTACATGTTCAGGAGTGCAATACAGTATTATTAGCACATAAAACAGTCTGAGGTGTCTTAATTTTGCTAAGTGTGATGATGGCTACAAACGAAGTGAGTTAGAGAACATGGTCTTCAATGATATCATCATTTTGTTAAACATCATAACAACTCTGTATAAGACCTTAAAGTTCTCTCATGAGCTAACGTACTCCTCCTAAGATGTGGCAATTCCTTTGCAAAGCATTCTATGAAATGCTTTCCAAGGCAAAGCAGTGAAGATGTTTCAATAACTCAACATCCTCAGAGGCTTCTAGTGGGAAAATAGTCAGGAAAGGCAAGCCCCGGTATTGCCAGACTTTACACATGGACTTAGAACTTTGTTCTAATGTCAGAGTTAATTGGCTGAAGCTGTGGAATAAAAGTGAAACAAATTTCATATTATATGCAATGAACCATGTACATATACCTGAGGGAGAAAATGTAACTATCGTGAAATGTCAATTCCCAAAATGTAAAAGTGGTATATTACAAACTGCCTTGTTTCATAGGTATGCTTCCATGTCTGATCAGTTCATGTAGCAATTCTACATAAAACAGTCTTGAGTAGTAATAGAGGTAAGTATATATTTACATAGAAGTAAAATATTTTTCCTCAATTGTTAGGTTTTTATTTTACTCAAATTTTATTTGCACTGAATTCCAAAACAATTTTAAAATTTAAAAAAATATTCTTCAGAAAGAAAAACTTCGTCTTGTAAATAAATGAACGAGTGAACAAAATCTATACATAAAACGTAAAAACTAATAAAACTTAAAGTTTCAAAATAAATGCCATCCTTGTGTGTATGAAACTGGTTAAGACAAATGTTACAATAACCTATCAATATATTTTATAACTTCCCTCAGTCTCTCTGCAAAGGTTCTGCAGGAAGCGAAATTATGTTACAATACGGAAAGGTGTATCAGTTTATAACCCACTCCAACCTTTATGAAATAGACCAAGTCCCTGAAAACCCACTTTAAGGCTACAAATGACATAAATTATAGAGAAATTTAGAAGGCCTTGGAAATAGTATTTCAATTAGATACTACCAAAATTCCGTGAACAGCTACTTCACAAAGACAGAGTATTTAAAATTCACCTTTAGGGCATTCTTTTACTCACTTACAAGAAAAGAAGAGAAGGGGCATCTTGTGCATTTTAGATATCTGTGACTTCATTTACAGGAAACCTTCCTCTGAATTTAAATAGAAATACTCTTGTGGACAAGCATGTCTTTCCTTTTAATGTGCTTACACACCACTCAGGGACTTCGTTAAAATGCATATTCTTCTTCCTGCAGGTCCGGAGGAGGATCTGGGATCTCTCTCCGTTCTGACAAGTCTCCAGGGGAGGGTGATATGCTGATCCGGCCTCACCGTGAAGAGCAGGATCCTGAGGACTTACAGTAGCTGACAAAGCACTTTAGAGTCCTTTAAAATCATCAGCATCTCTAGGAACTCTGACTTTAACCCAAGATCCTAGCTGCTCAAGTAAGGAATCTAGATTTTTATTTCTAATACCATTAGATTTATTTTCTAAAACTAGATACTTACATAAAGAGCCAGAAAGACCTAAGACCTTTAGCAATTTTTCTATTAAAAAAAGATAATAACTTAAGCAAAGAACATACTACATTCAGCTTCTTCTAAATGATACTATTTAAAGATTTCTATAGCCCACAGTAAATCATAGAAGAATCCAAATGAATGTTATATATGTGTGTATTTGATGTATAGGGAGTTAGGATTGGATTCATCTCCTGGATGATATCAGTTGCCAATTGGCTAAGCTTAAGAAATCCTGACCACTAGTTTGGCCAGAATCCTGCCCCCACAACCTGGCTGACAGCTTTATCAACAACCCAGGAGGGAGAACAGGTGCCAGCCTGGCCTCCATCTCTGTGATGCCAACTGTAGTCTGAATGTTTGGGCTTATCAGTAAGAGAAGCAGGCAGGACCTAAAGCTCTAGATGAGCATATGTTACTTTTACTAACAACAACAACAACAACAAATCTGTGATATTCCGAATGGGCATGCACTTTTAAGGCAATGATGATGTAAGCAATCATCAATATAAACTCCTCAGGGATAACTTACTGAATATTATAATCAAAATATCAATAATCACATTGATTAAAATCACTTTTATTAACAAATATACTGCTCAGACATCTAGAAGGCAAACCATATGAAAAAGATTAGAGCAATAAACAGAGCAGGGGGCCAGGCAAGATATGTCAAATCCTTCTTCACCTTCATGGATAGTCAGAGCTAAAAATCACACACTGGAGAAAGAGCCTGTACAGAAAGTTGGTGTGAATTTCTTGTTCCTTTACTATTTTTATAGAGTGAAGCTATGCTAGTGGCTTAAGATTGCCCTGCAAACCTCTCTATCATTCACTCATCAATTTTCCAAAAAGTTGGCTAGAGGTGACAAGAGGGGAATGACATCACCAAAGACCTCCAAAGGGATAAGCAGCTCAGTCTTGGCAGTCTTGCTCTAGGGATAAGGCTGTTCTAGAGGCAAGGATGGCTAGAAAGACGCAACTAGCTGTTCATTGGGACAAGCTAGTAAGCACTAAATTATTATTAACCTTATTGTTTCATAATAAGACTTAACTGAAAAGTAGCTAAGACACCCATTAGGATGGCAATCATGAAAAAAAGAAAGCAAGAAGGAAGGGAGGGAGGGAGTAGGAAAAGGAAGGAAGGAAGGAAGGAAGGAAGGAAGGAAGGAAGGAAGGAAGAATAGGAATTGGCATGGATATGAAGATATTGGGATCCTTGTGCATTTCATTGCTAGTGGAAACGTAAAAATGGTGTAGCCATTGTGGAAAACTATATGATGGTTCTGCAAAAAGTTAAATATACAAGTACGATTTGATCAAGCAATTTCATTTCTGGGTAAATACACAAAAGAATTCAAAACAAGAACTCAACAGATACTTGTACGCCAATTTTCACTGCAGCATTATTTCACAACTGAAAACAACCCAAATGTCCATCAACAGATGAATGGATAAGCAAAGTGGTGTATGGGGGTGGGGGGGCATGTGTGTAGTATTATCAGCCTTTAAGAAGGAATGAAATTCTACTACATACTACAACAGGATAAATCTTGCAAACATTATGCTAAGAGAAATAAGTCTGACACAAAGGGGTAAATACTGTATCATTCCACTTAAGTGAGATACCTAGGATAGCCAAATTCACGGAGATAAAAAGTAGAGTAGAAGTTACCAGGGGCCAGAGGAGGAGAAACAGGGAGTTATAATTTAATGGGTAGTCTTTCTATCTGAGATGATGACAAAGTTCTAAAACTATATAGCAATGATGGCTCAACAATGGTCTGAATGTACTTAATGCCACTTAATTGCCAGAGTGAATATATTTAATGCCACACTTTAAAATAGTTAAAATGGTAAATTTTGTTGTATATATTTTACTATAATAGAAAAACAGAAAAAAGAATCATTGAATACTTAAAGAATCTGATTTCAAACTTTCCTCTTTTATTCTCCCCCATAAATTAAATGTGGACAATTGCTCAAAAGAATTAAAAAACTAAAATAAAAAGTGTATCTTTAGAGATGGACACATGCACTTGGAAGCATTTTCTCTGTTTTATTTCTCTATTGTTAGCTCTATTTTATTATTGCATGAACTAATACAAAGAGCCAGATTCACAGAAATCAAGCTCTTAGGCAGTAAGCTTCTAGTATTGAGGTTTTGTACTGATATGAAATATTCAAGTAACCAGAACTTAGACAAAGCAGAGAGAAGTCTGGAATATTGAGGGAGACCCATGGGTCCTTCCCTCCCATGATGAGCATATGCTCCCAGGCCCAGGGTTATAGATAAGGTTTCCAGTGGAGAATTTATGGGGTTCTCTCACACAGTAAGGGAGCATTTCATTTGTGAAACATCTCTGTTTTGTTTTTTTAATATAATTTATTGTCAAATTGGCTTCTATATAACACCCAGTGCTGATCCCAACGAGTGCCCTCCTCAATGACCATCACCCACTTTCCCCTCTCCCCAGTCCCCATTAACCTGTTTGTTCTCTGTATTTAAGAGTCTCTTATGATTTGCCTCCTTCCTTCTCTGTAACTATTTTGTTTTCCCCTTTCCTTGCCCCATGCTCTTCTGTTAAGCTTCTCAGGATCCATATATGAGCGAAAACATGATATCTGTCTTTCTCTGACTGACTTATATCACTTAGCATAATACCCTCCAGTTCCATCCACATTGCTACAAATGGCATGATTTCATTCTTTCTTACTGCCAAGTAGTTTTCCATTGTATATATAAACCACATCTTCTTTATTCATTCATCAGTTGATGGACATTTAAGCTCTTTCCATGATTTGGCTTCTGTTGAAAGTGCTGCTATAGACATTGAGATGCATGCCCCTATGCATCAGCACTTCTGTATCCCTTGGGTAAATCCCTAGCAGTGCTATTGCTAGGTCATAGGGGAGTTCTATTGTTAATTTTTTGAGGAACCTCTACACTGTTTTCCAGAGTGGCTGCACTAGTTTTCATTCCCACAAACAATGCAAGGGGTTTCTGTCTCTCCACATCCTCGCCAGCATATACAGTTCCCTGATTTGTTCATTTTAGCTACTCTAACTGGTGTGAGGTGGTATCTCAGAGTGGCTTTAATTTGTATTTCCCAGATGATAGATGAAGTTGAGTATGTTTCATGTGTCTGTTGGCCATCTGGATGACTTCTTTGGAAAAGTGTCTATTTGTGTCTTCTATCCATTTGTTCACTGGATTTTTTGGTTTTGGGGTGTGGAGTTTGGTGAGTTCGTTATAGATTTTGGATACTAGCCCTTTATCCAATATGCCATTTGCAAATATCTTTTTCCATTCTGTCAGTTGCCGTTTAGTTTTGTTGATTGTTTCCTTTGCAGTGGAGAAGCTTTTTATCTTGATGAGGTCCCCATAGTTCATTTTTGCTTTTGATTCCCTGGCTTTGGAGACGTGTCGAGTAAGAAATTGGTGCACCTGAAGTCAAAGAGGTTGTTGCCTGCTTTCTCCTCTACATGAATTCAGCAAAGTCACAGGGCACAAAATCAATGTACAGAAATCAGTTGCATTTTTATACAACAGTAATGAACAACAGAAAGAGAAATAAAGAAAATGATTCCATTTACAATTGCATCAAGAACCATAAAATACCTAGAAATAAACCTAACCAAAGATGTAAAAGATCTGTATGCTGAAAATTATAGAAAGCTTATGAAGGAAATTGAAGAAGACACAAAAAAATGGAAAAACATTCCATGCTCATGGGTCAGAAGAATAAATATTATTAAAATGTCAATACTATCCAAAACAATCTATACATTTAATGCAGTCTCAATCACAATTGCACTGGAATTCTTCTCAAAGCTAGAACAAATAATTCTAAAATTTATACAGAACCACCAAAGACGCCAAAGAGCCAAAATAATACTAAAGAAGAAAACCAAAGTGGTTCACAATCCCAGACTTTAGTCTCTACTAAAAGCTGTAATCATTAAGACAGTGTGGTATTGGCACAAAAACAGACACATGGACCAATGGAATAGAATAGAGAACCCGGAATTGGACTCAAAAATGTATGGCCAACTAATCTTTGACAAAGCTGGAAAGAATTTCCAATGGATAAAAGACAGTCTCTTTAGCAAATGATGCTGGGAGAACTGGACAGCAACATGTAGAAGAATGAAACTAGACTACTTTCTTACACCATACACAAAAATAAACTCAAAATGGATGGAAGCCCTAAATGTGAGGCAAGAAACATCTCTGTTTTATATCTGAGCTTTCAGGTCAATTTTTAAGGATATCCTGTGAAGTTCATAGAAGGATCCTCCTGCAAGTACATACCATTAGTATATCTACTTGGAGGTACAGAATCATTTTGTCTAAGAGATTAGACAGGATTACCTGCCTTCTCCTCCAACCCATGTAGGACATTCCTTGGTAGTTAGGGGGAAACTGAATTATGCCTTAACTCCTTCCTACCCATTGACCAAGTATTCTCACTGCACACATAAACTAATAAACAGGTACTTGTCTTTAGAAATAATCATTTAATGTACAAACATGGTATGATATTTCCATGGAAGTTTTCTACTCCTAAAGCCTGACGTGTAGACCTCTGTATTAGGAACACTCCCTAAACAAGTGCATCAAACTATACCTGGTGATGGTGAAACAGAAAAGACAACTCCCTTCCCAGGGTCTCTAAGCCCTCATATAGCTTGACAAGGTCGGATGGAAGGAGCTATAGGCAAGGGAAACCTAAAGGAAACAGCAAATTGTTTTTCCATCAGTCACATTTTAGGCTAAAAGGAACTGAAAGATCGTTTCATCAATGCCTCAGAAGGGCTCTCCAGGGTCTGCCTCGCTTACTCCATCTTTCTCGTTCTCTGTTGCCAACCTGTGATATCAGAGTTCCTGCTCTTCACCTCCCCTCTAGGACTGCAGGATTCAGACACTTCTTTGCATCCCAGGTCAACTTTGCCTTTAACATAACACAAATTGCACCAAATCTTTGGTTAGGCCTTAGCCCATTCCATCCATGTCCTAACTCTCCAGGACAAGGGCTGGATCAGAGGAGAAGCTAGATAAAACCCCCAAAGCCTCAGGGGTGCCTGAGTGGCTCAGTAGGTTAAGCATGTGACTCTTAATCTCAGTTCAGGTCATGATCTCATGAATTTGAGCCCCACACTGGCAGCAAGGAGCCTGCTTGGGATTCTCTCTGTCCCTCTTTCTCTTTACTCTTCCTCTCCTCAGGTGCTCTCATGTAATCTCTCTTCCTCTCTCTCAAAAAAAAAAAAATCCCAAAGCCTGAGAGCTGGTGGTGGCTGCTGCCACCACCCCAACCTGACCACCATGCAGAAGACTTGGCCCTTTCACCATCACTTGTCCTTTGCACAAGGTTTCCCACTCTCTATTCCTCCTCCTTGCAAATGTGAGCAAAAGAGAAGGGGAGATGTATAGACCCTGGAGTCTAAAACTCTCCTCAAAGTCCCCTGATGGTGGCGGTGAGTCTGGACTCTTCCGCCAGTGCCTCAAATTCTGAGATTAACAATGGTGCCACGGAGTCCTGGGATTGGAACCAAAGTTGGCACTTCAGCCATGAGTATATAAGGTCTCTAATTAATCCCACTTGGATTCATACAGTTATTAAGTAGAAGTGTCTTTGGCATTGCTTGAATCACAGATTTAGCTCTGCCTTCTGATGACAGCTACAAAGCCCTTTCTTCAAAGCATGTAGCTATGAAAGCAGAAAGAATAATTTGCTTCTTATAGATATATGCCCTGGACAAGGGGCATCTGCTGGGTGAAATACAACCAGAAACATAATCATAAGGACTAAAACAATCCTTTTTGTAGATGGTACCAAATGCAATTTTCATACCCTTGGAAAGCATGGTAGTTTAAAATGAATGGCGCATCACAGCTTACAAAGTATTTTCACCAGTTTTCCCATTAGAAAGGAAAATAGGGAGTAAATGTCACAACAACTTTAAAAATAACAGAAGACATAAGCCTAGTTGTATGGGCTTTTCAGAAACTCATAATGCTAGCTAATTCATTCACTGGAAGAAAATGATTGAGTTTCAGCTACAGAATGTTTTCAAGAGCTTCTGTTATGATCACACCCATCCTTTATAATCATTACATTTCAGGCTCTGAAGAATGCAAAATATGATTTTTTATCTGTGTCAGAGAAATGCAAGAAAACATTTCCATGAAGTTAACTTTGGCAGACAGTCTGCTTGATTGCCACAATGTGTTTGATGTAGACTCTGGACACAAAGCAAACCCCTGAAGTTGGAAATGACAACTGATGCTATTTCCAAAGCCTGCCAGTGGCTGGTGACCATTTCCTGCCTGGTCCTGAGTGCTGGTCTCCTAGCAGTAGTTTCCTGTGCATGTGTGTGCCCCACCAGTGTTCTCTGGGTGGCTGATCTACAAAATATTTGGAATTTATGACCAACTTTTCCCACAGACAATTAGGCTGATATATCAAATGCTGTTACATGCTGTTTGATTGTTGAGGATGCTATAAGATCTTGGTTACTGTTATGATTTCTTTATCAGCAATAGGAAGTAATCCCAACACATACAACATATCCTTCAGAGCCAGGGTGAAAAATGAATTATTTGACACTCTTCAAAAAACAGAAGAGGAAAGGAGAAACCTAGATTCTATCCTAGAATAGCCCAAAGATAGCCTCTCTTTTCTACTAAGAGTTTCATTCTCTCTCTAGAGTTCTAATATATGTCAAATCACTTTTCACATGAATTCTCAAAATTTTGAATGTCACTAAGAATTTCAAAGCAAAACAATCTATCGTTGAAAAAGAAACCTTTCCCCATTATAAAAATGATTATTTAAACACCATACTAAGCTATCATCTCTTCAATTTAGAAAAGTAATACCATAAAGTATTTAACATCATACTTAGTAAAAATAAAGGATATAACAATTGACTTTGACTAGAAAGAAGAAGGATAATGAAGCTAACTCCTATCAAGAAAGAAGAATAAATCAACAACTAACTTAAGACCAAACTTCAACATCAATTTTATATTTGCCCTTTTAGGGGGACAAGAGTATGATAGGGTTCATGTGGATTCAAATGTTCCTGCTAGCATTAATTTCACGTTTGAAATGATGGATTCGTTCCTCATGTATTGAGCATCTACTATGTGCCAGACACTTTTATAGAGACTGAGAATAGAGCAGTGAACAAAACAGACAAAGTCTCTGACTTCATGGAGATTTTAGGGCACTCTTTCTTAATGTAATTACAATAAAAACTATGGATACATTGATATCCAAATTTATAAAGCAGTCATCTTATATGCACCCACAACTCAGTACAAACTTATAGTACCCTGCTGTGAACCTCATTTTGGTAGCCAACCCCTCATTCCTAGGGATCAAGCCAAGACAACAAAAGTTGCCTCTTTAATCCCAGAGTCAGACTTGAGCCAGTTCCTGTGCCTGTTTTGGCTTTTTCTACTCAGTCCTAATTTGTACCAGACTACACCAATCCGCATGCCCCAACTCTGGAGAGCTACCCTCCTCCACTGAGAAACTGCCTCCAGCAACAGGCCGGTGGCAGGAACCCACCTGCTGCTTCTGGTCTGCTCAGTGTCCTCAAAGCCTTTCTTTCTCACCCCACTTCATCACATGGCTTCTCTGACCTGCATGTAGCAACACAGAACTTCTTTCTTAAAGTTCCCAATCTGTCTTGATTGCTGCATGGAAAACAGCAATTCTTGCCCATTGTTAGAGTGAGACTGGTAACTCCTCAGGACACCTCTTTGCTATTTGGAGGCAGAAACTAGTTTCTGAAACACTGCAAGATGATTCCTCCTGCTCACATAGCCCTTCCTCAACCCATCTCTTGTATAGCTTTTTGATACAAATGCCACCCCCTGGAAAGTTCATTTCAATAAACGTCAAGTGGAACCCAGATAACTATTTGTTTTAACCATGTGGGTCATTCACCCACCTGTGCACCTGTGTTTCGGAGCATTAAATTAACTAATTAATTAAAATTAATTAAAATACACTTGTTGCAGTGACCTTTGCACTATGCAACTTGCCCTCGCATGCATCTTTCCCAGTCTTCCTCCAGATATACCACCTTCCACCAGTATATTAAACCTTCACATTGCATTTCTGACCACACTTGGGTTGCATTGTTCATGATCTCATCCATCCCCATCCCTTTTATTCTCTTAAGTGATCTTAGCCTCAGTGCAGCCTCTATTTGATTCTTTCTATAATTTATTTCTTATCTACCTATATTAGACTCTCATCAAAATATAGGGTAACACCTTTGTCTAGGCTAGACTTGAATTTAAAGTCTTTTAAAACAAGTAATGACTGACTTACTTCATTTAGCATAATATCCTCTTGCTCTATCCATGTCATTGCATATGGCAAGATATCATTCTTTTGGATGGCTGAGTAATATTCCATTGTGTATATATATCTTCTTTATCCATTCATCAGTCAATGGACATTTGGGTCCCTTTCATAAATTGGCTATAGTAAGTCAGTCATAGAAAGCCAAATATCATATGATCTCACTCATAGGTAGAATTTAAGAACAAAGCAGATGAACACAGGGGAAGGAAGTAAGAAAAAGAAAGAAAGAGGGAGGTAAACCACAGGAGATTATTAACCAGAGAGAACAAACTGAGGGTTGCTGGAAGGGAAGTAGGCAGGGGGATAGGTAAAATGAGTGACAGGTATAAAGGAGGGCACTTGTGATGAACCCTCGGTGTTATATGTAAGTGATGAATTACTAAATTCTACCCCACCTAAACAATATATATGTTAACTAACAAAAATTTAAATAAAAATTAGAAACAACAAAAAAATATATATTTTTAAAACAAATAATGATAGAAACAATAACCCGGAAATCAAAGTGCTATCTTGCCTCCCCTATAACTTCCAACCAAAACAATTAAACAGAATACTCTGGCTGTGGGCCAGCCTGGATCTGACTGGGATGTGGGCATCTATGGCCATCTCAGCTTCCTGGGAAAAGGCAATGTGAGCCTAGATTTCTTTATTGGGAATGAAGTAAAAGAAAAAGCAACATGTACCATGAAGTGGCCAACCCCTATGACTGTCACTGGATGGAAAGGTCTACAGAGCAAATGGCCTTTAAACACCTAAAGCAGGATTTGAAGGTCATTCCTTTTTTCTGTTTAAACCTCCAGTAAATGCTCCAGTAAATACACTGCTGAAATAACATTTGAGCCCTTCAAAACTCCAGGCTTATACATAGCCATGCAGCTGTTCTTGCACTGGCAACACCCTGAGCATCAAAACAAGAAAGAAACTTGGGGTACCTGGGTGGCTCAGTCAATTAAGTAGCCAACTCTTGACTTTGGCTCAGATCATAATCTCACAGTTCATGGGTTCGAGCTCACCATTGGGTTCTGCACTGACAGTGCAGAGCCTGCTTGGGATTCTCTTTTTCCCTCAATCTCTGCCTCTCCCCTGTCCATACACTCACTCTCACTCTCTTACTGACATGGTCTCTCTCTCTCTCTCTCTCTCTCTCTCTCTCTCTCTCTCTCTCTCAAAATTAATATATAAAATTTTTTTAAAAGTAAGAAAATTGATAGTGACTGGTGTGATACCGGTTAGTGAAGACGGCATCAGGGCTGTCCTTCCCGTGGCTGAAGGACATGTGATCGACAGCTGTGGTGAGCACATTCCAATCACAGGGTGAGCTATACCATATTTCATTCAGCACCTGCTGAGAGGCTGAGAAGCAGGAATTCCTCCAGAGCAATCCCTGGAAACAGCTATGGAAGTAAAGAAGCACTATAGTTAAGTCTGTCCTGATTTAGTAAAAGAATTTAGCAAGTATGACCCAGAAGAGCCAAGTGGATTAAGCAGTATACTGGAATCAAGGCAATCTCAAAAAAGAATTTTCCACTGACGTTCATTATGACAGATGCTTGGGACCTGAAATCTTTTTCATCCAGAATTTGCTAATCCATACTTCACTCAAGCTACCTTAGAAGTAGTAGATGAAGTAATTTAAAATTACCGTACTGGTGTCAGGGTTCTCTCTGCAGGACCACTGATGTCACTGAACTGGGTGTGCGAGGATGCTGAGTGTCACTTTTCTATTCTGAAGGGAAAAGGTGACCAAGTAAAAGATACATTTCAAAAAGCAGCCTTGTATATAACAAGGTATTTAATGCCACTAAATTGTACACTTAAAAATAGTTAAAATGGTAAATTTTATGCTCTGTTTAGGTTTCCATAGTCAAAGAAATAAATTTAAGGAAACATTTTAAAATAGCCGAATGATATTTGCCATTATTCATTTATGGGGATTTCAGTAGTTAGGACAAGGGATTTCAGTATTAGGAATTGCTACCATTTTCACTATTGCTCCTTTGCCCCATATCCTGACATGGGGAAGAAAAGATGTTTTAATGTCTCTTCCTTTCCTTATAAGGGCATTAATTCCACCATGGGGGCTCATGACCCTCATGACCTAATCTAAGCTGAATTACTCCCAAATTACCTCTTCATATCGTCACATTGGGAGTAAGAGCTTCAACATATGAATTTGGGTGGGAGACAAACTTTCAGTCTATAACACAACACAATACATTCCCTTGTACAGATATATTACATGTTATTTATCCATTCATCAGTTGACAGGCATTAGGGTTGTTTCTGCCTTTTGGCTATTATGAATAATAATGCTATGGACACGTGTATAAATTTTGTGTGGACACATGTTTTCAATTCTCTTGAGTATAAACTTAGCAGTGGAATTTTTAGCTCATACAGTAACTCTATGTTTAACCACTTGAGGAATTGTCAATCTGAGGTCCCAAGTGCCTGCACTATTTTTACAATCCTACCAGCAATATATGAAGGCTCCAATTTCCCCTAAATTCTTACTAACCTATATGATCTCTTTTTTTATTATAACCATCCATCGTAGTGGGTGTGAAGTGATATCTCATTATAGTTTTGATTTGCATTTCCCTAATGACTAATAATGTTGAGCATCTTTTCATGTATTTATTAGTCATTTGTATGTATTTGTGTTTCTTTGAAGAAATATCTATTTGAATCCTTTACCCATTTTTAATTGGGTTGCCTTTTTGTTATTGAGTGTAAGAGTAATTTATATATTCTAGATACGAGTCCCTGATCATATTTGCAAATATTTTAGCCCTTACATGATTTGCAAATATTTTATCCTATTCTTTGAATTTTTTTTTTTTTTTTACTTTCTTGATGGTGTCCTTAAAAGCACAAAAGATTTAGGGGTGCCTAGGTGGCTCAGTTGGTTAAGCATCTGACTCTTGATTTCAACTCAGGTCATGATCTCACGGTTTGTGGGTTTGAGCCCCACATCAGGCTCTGCACTGACAGTGTGGAACCTGCTTGGGATTCTCTCTCACCTTCTCTCTCTGTCTCTCCCCTGCTCATGCTCTCCCTCTCAAAATAAATAATAAACTTTTTTAAAAATTCACAAACTTTTAAAAATTTTTGATTATAAATTGCTTTTTAAAAAGCCTTTAAAGATCTGGATCCAGAATAATGTTTCCTAGCATATAATTATGGGCTTCTTAAAATTTTATAGCAGGCAGGAAAGTAATTCAGGAGTGTATTACAAGAAGAAGTTGAGAATCTAAATGACAACTAACTCAAAGGGAAAATAAAAAAATATTTCTTGGGTAGGAAATTGTTACATATAGTTAATATATAAGAATAAGGTCTCTGTAATATATTCTGACTTCTTTTCATATGTATAAATGCACTTAAAGCAGATTGCAAGAAGTTATTTTACAAACACAAGCCAGAGAAAAATCACTGTTTGCCTCAGAATGCAAGTGTTATTGAAGAGAAAACGGGCTTGATTACTCAGGTAAGTGGATTGGTGTCCTTAAATGACAAATGGCTATATTAAAATTTTATTAACCTAATATTCTGAACCATAGTTAATGATATTTTAATTAATTAAAGTTGCTCTTAAAATAACCCCTTTTGGTTAATTTCTCCCCTCTCTTTGGAATCTTTCGTGGTTAAAAAAAAACTAAACTAAATTCAATGCACATGTGAAACTCTTCCAAGAGTTCACGTAGAGTATACAAAATTAACAGCTTATAAATTCTTCTTGCCTCTAGAAAGAAAATGGGCACAAGAAACTAAGAACCTCTATAGTGACCACTCCTACTAAAATACTTCTTCGATTTGAGCTATTCATCTCCTTTTTTTTTTCAGGTGTAACTGACATATGACATTCTATTAGTTTTGGATGTACAACGTAATGATTTGCTATTTCTACATATTGTGAAATCACCACAATAAATCTAATTAACATCTGTCACCACACGTAATTATAAATTGTTTTCTAGTGACAAGAACATTTAATATCTACTCTCTTAGCAACTTTCAAGTATATAATACAGTTATTAAATATTGTCACCATGCTGAATATTATACCCTCATGATTTACTTATCTTATAACTGGAAGTTTATACCTTTTGACTACCTTCATCCATTTCACCCAAGCCCCATCCCCCACCTCTGGCAACCACTAATCTTTTCTCAGTATCTATGAGCTCTGTTTTGTTTTTATAATTTTTTTAATGTTGATTTATTTTATGAGAGAGGGATAGAGTGCCAGCTGGGGAGGAGCAGAGACAGAGGAGACACAGAATCCGAAGCAGGCTCCAGGCTCTGAGCTGTCAGCCCAGAGCCTGATAAAGGGCTCAAACTCACAAATGGTGAGATCATGACCTGAGCTTAAGTCAGACGTTTAGCCAACTGAGCTACCCAGGTGCCCCATGTTTTGTTTTTTTTTTTTATATTCCACGTATAAGTGAGATCATACAGGTATCCATCTTTCTCTGTCTGACCTATTTCATTTAGCATAATACCCTCATGATCCATCCATGTTGTCTCAAATGGCAAGATTTCATTCTGTTTTAGAACTGAATAATATTTCATTGTGTGTATATACCACATCTTGTTTATCCATTCATCCTTTGATGGACATTTAGGTTGCTTTTATGTCTTGGCTATTGTAAATAATGCTGCAATGAACATGGACATGCACATATCTTTTCAAATTAGTGTTTTCATTTCTTTCAGATAAACACCTGAAAGTGGAATTGCTGAATCATATAGTAGTTCTATTTTTAATATTTTGAGGAATCTCCATACTATTTTCCATGGCGGTTGCACCAATTTACATTCCCATCAACAGTGCACAAGGGTTGCCTTTTCTCCATATCCACATCAACACCTGGTATTTCTTATCTTTTTGATCATAACCACTCTAACAGGCATGAGGTGATATCTCATTGTGTTTTAAATTTGCATTTCCCTGATGATTAGTGATATTAAGTACCTTTTCATGTACCTGTTGGCCATCTGTCTGTCTTTGAAAAAAATGTCTATTCAAATCCTCTGCCCATTTTTTGATCACATTGGTTTGTTTGGGGTTTTTTGGTTTTTGCTATTGAGTTGTATAAATTCCTCATATATTTTGAAAATTCACCCTTATCAGATATATAATTTGCAAATATTTTCTCCCATTTGGTAGGTTGCCTTTTCATTTGCTTCATGGTTTTCACTGTTGTGCAGAACCTCTGTGCTCTTTAGAGGTAATATTAAACACCAAGATAATAATACTGTATCATTTGTATTATAATAATAAGGTATGACTTGTATCATTCTATTGTTGCAATAATATGAAACTTATCTTTCTTGAGAAAGATGCAATCAGATTTTGGTATTAGTTTTCAAAACAATTTATTTCCTTTTTTTTTCTCAAGGAAAAAGGCTGAAATATAAAATGAATCTAAATACTAAGGGTTCCATGTGAAGTCCTGTGTTAAGTCTTAGCTCTAATAAACTAGTCATATCTCACACAATTTGTATACCCTGCATTCTCTAGTTGCTTCTGAAAAGAAGGAAAGTGCTTTTGAGTAACACCTTTTAGTGAGTTGAGTCTCACCTTACTACGCAGTGTCCTGATTCCATCACGTCAACCATAGTTTATGTGGTCTGGAGTCTATGCCCAGAAATTTATGGGACAATAAAAAGTCCTAAGGTAGCATGTCATCCTTTCACCTAAGAACAAAATTTCTATCACCATCATTAATGTATAGAGTCGAGATGTGTTCTTGTTTGTTTGTTTGTTTATAGTCCTGAACAGAATAAGGAGGCTGGTAGATGACATGGCAAATTGGTGATCTGTTTCTATCCATCAAGCAAGCATTTACTAAGTATGTATTGTGTGGCCAGCATATAAAGCTAAAACATGATTGGTGTTCTCAAGGAGATTACAACACACTTGGAAAGGCAAGATATACACACAAAACTTTTTAGGCAGGAAGAAGCAGGCATTAGGAAGGACATGATGTAGTGTCTCCCAACTTAACATATTGTGTCGCACACCCATGTCTTGGCCAACCTTGTTCATACTCCTGATATTGGCTACATTGATTCCAGGTCCTTCATGATCCTAATTCTCAACTAAATGAGAAAAAATCTTTGGTCCCTATTATTTCCAAAGTGCTATATTTCACCGCTAGGTGCTCTGAAAATCTGAGAGATCATTACTCTATCTACCCATGCTATGCTAGAATGGAACATAGTGTTACCCTGTGACCTCTGTTTTACATAGATTACACCCTGCCTCCGGCTAGTCTTTGGAACTTGTCTCAATTCTACTTATTCCAAGCAGTTTTCCCCAGGTGTTCTTCCCAGATACATTCTTAAATGTCCATGTTAATATATATTATAGACTGTCTTCCCCTACCAGTTAAGGTTCTGTGTCTTTTCTAAAGAAAGTGAAACTTCCATGAGTACAGGTTCTTATACTACACCCATAAAATTAAACTAGTAAGCACTTGACAAAGGCACATTCAATTACTCTGTATCAGTGGGTAACCCAAGAGAATGGAATTCACAGCTACAACAACATTAATACCAATAACAAAAATCTCAGTGATCTTACTGCAGACGCACTCCCCAGATTTTACATGTCACAGGCAGAACCTGCTGTAGACCAATTAAACTGGAATGAATGAGACCCCAGGCCATTTCCCTGAGGTGATACTCAAGGTTGGAATTCCAATCCAAGAGCTGTTACTGTCACCTTGTCATTGTTGTGTGAAATAAAATGGGGCATGATGGAGGATCCCACAGCAAGATTTTATCATTCCTATAGCATTATAGTAATTAATGATATTGAAGATATTTGATGCGTTTAAATTGTAGAATGCAAAAGCTGCTGAGGCTGGGTATTAAATACTGGAAAATAAAATGAATGAACCAGCCTTCAAGAAAATCTTCAAATCCTTCTTTGTGATCCAAGTATGAATGAAACAGTTTCTTTGAGTAGAATGGTCTTGAATGGGTATTTACAAATTATCTTTACTTTTCTTCCTTCTTTAGTTCCAACCAGTGGCTTTAGACAAACTCTCTTATCTCCATACCTTCCTGCCTATGAATTTTCAGGTCTCTCAAATAGGAAACCATGATCTTCCTTATAAAATGCAGGGAACCTGAGGTCTTCAAGTGCAAAGCTAACTTGGCTTCAGGGAAGGACTTAGAATGGAATTATGGACCAGCTGTCCATAGATACCATCAGGACAAGATGCACAGCAGCTGTTTCCCCTTCCAGCCTCTCCTAATAATACAACGAGAGCTGAAATGTGACTAAGTGGGAAAGACTGGGAGTCCCCCATGGAGGACACGTTGCTGAGACATAAAATCTTTGTGGAAGTTTCCTTGTCTGAGTCCACCTTGGACCAGGACATTGCCTGCCTCCTGTGGAATAGTGTAATCCGTGTGGTCCATAAAATCTTCCAAGATTCTGCAAGCCAAGCAGTCATTGCCTCCCTAAATTATCCAAGGATCTAAAAGAGGGTGTTCCTGGTGATACAACTCTTTAACTTACCACCAAAACTAGCTAAACAAAGATTTCACATCCAGGCTCCCCAAGTCCTGTAGGCCAAGACTCCACAATCCATCCGCCCCTCCCACTGGTCTCCTCACCACCTGCCACAGCCACAGGGGCTGCAGAACTGCCATAATGATCTCAAGTGATTAATCCAGGCATCAGTGCTTCTGCAAAGTACAAGTGTTCCTTCTCTATTTTATGCTTGGTCAGGATGAGTTCCCAAGAAAATTGAGTCTCAAGAGACTCTCATGTTTCTCTCTGTCTCTCTGTCTCTCTGTCTCTCTCTCTCTCTCTCTTTCACTCTCCCTTTTCCTTCCCTCTTCCTCTCCCCTTTCTGCATTTTCTCTATCACTCTCATTTTCTCTCTCTCTCTCTCTCTCTCTCTCTCTCTCTCTCTCTCTCTCACACACACACACACACACACACACACACACACACATTTGAAGGGCCAGGTTTGGCTCATTATTTACTTTTCCATAATTCACATTACCTCAACAGATCGCCAAGCATCAGAAAACGTTCCTAAGGCACTGGAAGAAGAGCACTGGCCTCTTCATGTGTAGAGTATATGACAGGTAAGGCCCTCCTGCTGGGTCTGCGGGTACACTACACACGTGCCCAGAGCTAGCAGGATGCCCGACTGGCACAAATGCCTCCAACTATCACCTTGCTGGGTCTTCCAGGTCTTCACAGAAAATTCTCTCTCTGAGACTTAACGGCCTTTTTCTGAAATCTGGCCTCTACTGTTAACACTTATGGTCTGCAGATAATTTTTGGACATTCCAGAATAGTGGTTCTCAACCTAGGCTGCACATTAGAATCACCTGGAAAATGTTATTAAAAAGATGATGCTTGCCCACCCTAGGGACTCTGGTTTAATTGGCCAGGGACATATTCTCAGATCAGGCTATTATAAGTTCCCAGGTGGCTGTGATGTTTGGCCCAGGTCAAGCGAATCTGGAGAGAAGGGAGCAGGTCAGAGTTCCACCCTGTTTTTACAAATAGCCCACCGTTATGTAAATTCATATTTGCAAATAGATTTGAAAGACAAGTGAGATGCTAACTGCTCTCACCATGAATATCTTAACCCTGCTTCTGCCCACCCATTACAACTGTTTACCTTTCAATTATGACCAAAAACAGATATTAAAAAAAAATTATAAACAACATCGTTTCTCTTTTCATTTACTGTCTCAGTAGGAAGATGTTAACTGTCAGCATTGCATTAGACAGTAAAGAGAAAAAATATACCGATCCAAGGGACATCAGAATGTGTTCCTCACATAATCTTGTTCCCCATCCATTGATTGTTATTGAAAGCAGGAAAGAGTCATAGTTCTTTCATGCAGCTGTAAGCTATTTTAATTAAAGGCAAGTACAGTTCATTATCTGAAAGGTCTTCTATTGTTAGAAGCAAATAGTTTCCCCTAAAAATGCTAATAAATAACACCCTTACATGACTTATGGTCATAACCCTGCTCCAAGTGAGGACAAGACCAGTTTATCAGATTTTCCTCTGCCTCATAAAGTTCTCCACTCTTTCAGAGCCTGCAATTTAATTGCAGAGAGAAACTATAAATGACCCTGCAAAGTGCCTGAGAAAGAATTAGCGATCGTCTTTATTTATGAGTATTCTAAACAAAGAAGCTAGCAAGTATGAACACAGTCAATGTCTCCCAGGCCACACCAAGTTGAAGGTAAATATAGGGTCACCATATGATATAAACAGGATTTATTGGCTTTTTTCTCCAATTACTCTGCCAAAACTCTGGTCCCTTATTAGATAAATTTCAAAGAATTCTGGGAGCCTTCAGGAGTCCAGGAACTAATGTTTGTATTTGCCATGAATAGCTGCCCCTTTCCTCTGTCCTCCTCAAGTTCATGAACATGACAGTGACTGTCTCAGAGGACTATAGAGTTGTGAGCTACACCATCACCTCCCACTAAAGGCAGCACAGTTGCAGTGTTATACCACCTGTTCTAAGAATGCCATAGCCGCACTGTGAAGGGACAGCCTTTCACCTGGAGTGACTGCTATCACACAGCCAATCACATTGCCCTAGGACTTAAGTATGACTCTATGGAATCTGGGCCAGAGTACAATATTAATGAAAGGCATTTGCTTTATTTTAAATCATCCCTCTGGCTTTGGTTCATTCTCCTAGAATCTTCTAGAATGTGTCTTAATTTTCTCTCACCACATTTTTTAGTGGAGATTCTCCAGTTCACCTGTTCACATTTCCTTACCCCCAGTCCTCTAGATGTGTTCATTCAGTCCTTCATTCATTCACAGATGATGCTGGACACTGTTGAGGATACAACAGTAGCCTGGACAGATACGGTCCTCTCCTCACAGACTGAGTGCAATAGCGGTTATATGGTAGGAAAGCTCAGGATGCTGCACACACAGAGGACAGGCACTTCCTCCTATTTGTGTCGTCAGGGAAAGGTTCTCAGAGGGAAGAAATGACCTCAAAACTCAAACTTAACAAAAAAGTAGGACACAGGCAGGCAAGGCAGAGCAGGGCAGAACAAGAGCGCACAGAGAGGGCAGGGAGCCAGGAAGAGGAAGAGGCAACTCCAGACATAAAGAACCTCATAATCCAAGCCCCAGAGGTTAGGTAGAACATATCAAATTCCAAAAATAATTTCAGAAGTCTCACTTCCACCAAAATTTTAACTTTCTGCCCCAACAACTTGAAACCACAAGGGCTTAGTCTCCACTTTTAATTTGAGAAGATTTTAAATAAAGACAGGCTCTGAAGTCAGATTAAAATAGAGTTGCCGGGTTAACTACCAGACACCTAACTAAATTTAAATGTCAAGTAAACAAAGATAAGTTTTTTGGTGTCAATATGACTCAAATATTGCATGGGATATACTTATACTAAAAAGTATTTGTTGTTTATCTGGAATCAAATGTAACTGGGTGTACTGTATTTTTATTTGCTAAGTCTGGCAACTATAAATCATGAAAATGACCGCATTCACTGGAAAATCAATTGGAAAAAGAAGAGATAAGATTACAAAAGCAGACATCAGTGGTAAAAACATAAAAATGCAACTCACAGAAAAAGACTACAACAGGCCAAGCAAATTTCCTCGTCTGAATTCTAAATAACTAAAAGCCGGGAGAATGCTCTACAATAGCAAGTAGAGAGTTTGTTGCCAGAAGCACTTCATAAGAGCAGGACTGCAAAGAAAGGCTTCCTAGAACTGAGTCTCCAGCACCGTAGTAACCACCAGCTCAGGCAATGAACCTGACACCAACAGGAGACCCGCAGTCATTGAAAAACAGGGCCAGCCACCCCTGGACGCCTGGTCACACACAGCCAAGTGGGGACTGCGTCAGGGTTCTTGAGAATTCTGACGGGTGGCTTGTCTTCTGCCATCTCATTACAATGCAGCCTGGTGCCCGTATTTCAGGCCAGCCTCAATATGTAGGCCCCGCCTCTGTCTCAGCAGAAAGTGGGTGAGAATCAGTGTATCCTCAGAGAGATGGACATTTTATAGCCGCAGAAAACAAACCAAAAAAATGGGAAGGAGGGAGGGGAAAGGGTTTCTGCTTTCTTAGTCCTAAAGAGCAGTAGAGTTTGATGAAGAAATTAAATAGGAAGGAGGGGAGTCAGAAATAAAATAATCATAGGTAGTATTGTAGCAAATCTGGGCCTTTAATGTCTCCAAAGGACTGGCTTTGGGGCTGTGGGTGGGTGTGTGCACATATGTGTGTGAGGTGGGGGGAGAGACAAACCCAGAGACAGGGTTCAAGAGATTAATATGATGGACACAAAAGGATTGAAAAAAATATACTTATTCTGTTGCAATTTCCATAAAATTGTTGATCTTAAGTAGAAATATACTAAATTTGAGGACAGACAGAAACAAAACCAATAAACTTTATAAACCTCTAGTTAACACCCAGCATTGAAAGTCTTACCAAACCAGGTGTCTGCTTTCATCTCTGAGACAAAAGAGATGCACTCTCTATATACACTATACATATACATATATTTGTACACACACACAATATCTATAAGACTCAAAAACAAGAAATATTACAGGTTACAAAGTGAAAATGCACAGCCCGTTTTCAAACCAAGATTCACCTTCATGGTCCGTTGTTTATTCCTTACCCCCAATCTTCTGCCCCAGACCCCTGAGCTTCCACAAGGACCTCTGAAATTATGGTTTGGGGTCCAGTTTTGAATAGTTCAAATGTCTAAAAGCCCCTCTTCTAATTCTTTACCCCTTCAAACCATCCTCTCCCCAATAATCCTAAGTATATCTAGTCCCAGGCCACAAGATGGAGACAGCCTCTTCTTTCCAAAAGCAAGCAGAGCAGCCGGGCAGGCCAGGCAGGTTGACCTTCCTGTCCAGTTCTTTATATCACATGAAAATAAAAAATGGATTTTGCTGGCAAGTTCCAAATTCATAAACATGAATATATACTGTAACTTTTTACAATTAAAAAGTAGGATTTTTTGCAAGACATTCTTAAAATGTAACTAATAAAAAGGAAAGCTAAGCATTGCTTGTATGAAGTAATGTAAAACGGAGGTGAGCCATGTTAAAAATTATCTCAGATGGACATTCTAATGAACCAAAGCTTCTATGCTTAAAAATAAAATCAGCTATTTGAAAGTGAACACAGCCTTAAAACAGGCGGTTAGGTCCTATCCTTTTCTTCTTTTTTTAAGAAATAGTGTTCTTATTTCAAAACCATTAACAAAAATTTGGGGAATCAAAAGCACAAAGAAGAGCATTTAAATCACCTACAATCAGGGGCTCCTGGGTGGCTTAGTCAGTTAAGCGTCTGACTTCAGCTCAGGTCATGATCTCATAGTTCATGGGTTCGAGCCCTGCATTGGGCTGTGCTGACAGCTCAGAGCCTGGGGCCTGCTTTGAATTCTGTGTCTCCCTCTCTCTCTGCCCAATCCCCTCCCCTTTTGCATTCTATCTCTCAAAAATAAATAAACATTAAAAAAAATTTTTAATCACCTATAATCATACCCCTGAGAAGTAACCACTACTAATTAACACGTTGGTATTTAACCTCCCAATATTTGTTTTGTATTCACATGATATCACTATAAAATGAGATCATCCTGTGTTTATCATTTACTAACAAATTTATCAATAAACATATATACAGGCAACATGTACACATCATTAAAGATACTTCTAAAACACATTGGTAATTTTTAAACACTGTAAATATTTCACTGCTGAACTTAAGTAGAAATGCACTAAATTTGATGACAGGTGAGAACAAAACCAATACATTGGTTTGGGTTTGTGGATGTGCCTTAATTTATTTAACCAATTCTCCTCCGTTATTGAGAATTTAGCTGCTTCCCTACCACATTAGTTCTCTGTCATGCTCTCACCCTCTCACTCTTTTCCCTCCCCTATCAGCAGTAATAAATGTAACATCCTTGTAGCTAAACTTTTTGCACATCTAATTATTTCCTTGACATAAATTCCTAGAAGTGTAATTGCTGGGTCAAAGGGAATTTGCTATGATTTCTGAACCACATGTTTGTCTTTCTCCTGTTATTGTCTAGGATTAAGCAAGATCCCCACATGGGTCTTTTCAATGAGGCCTGCAGTTTACATGCATGTATCTTCTTGTGCAATTCATTTACAAGTTCTAATTTCATCCTACCAAGTGGCAGATGCTAAGCACATGTGTATGTAATTATTTTTTTAAAAATCAGAGCCATTGACATGGTCTTATGCTGATAGCTCCTGCCATTTCCAGTCCATTAAATTATATCATAAAACTAAATCAACTCCTAGAAGCAAACCTACATTGTAAAACCAAGGAGGGATTCTGTCCAACGTAATAGGAAGAACCGTTATTCTTAACTCTAAAGTCAATAAATGACAGGCACACACAACAACATGAATGAATCTTGTAGGCATTATGCTGAGCAAAAGCTGAACACAAAAAAGACCGTATTTATGATTCCATTTACGTAAGGTTCAAGAATAAGCAGAACTAATAAAGAGAGGTAGAAGTCAAAATAGTGTTTACCTTTTGGGGTCAAGGAAGATGATATTGAGTAGGAAACAGCCCAAAGGAAGCCTTCTTAGGTGCTGGAGATATTTTACCTATTGGTCTGAATGCTGGTTACACAGGTATATATAAAAAACCCATTACAATTTACATATAAAATTGAACAATACACTTAAAATTTGTGGACTTTCATTTCATGTTTTACATTATAGCTCAATTTTTTTAACTCAAAGAAATGTGTTCTAATCAAAGATTTGTGCATTTCCTAGGACTGATATAACAAAGTACTATGAAGTGAATGCCTTAAAACAACAGAAATTTATTCTTTCACAGTTTTAGAGGCTAAAGGTTCAAAACAAGAAATCAGCAGGGCCGTGCTTCCTATAAAGTCTTTAGGGTAATCCTTCCCTTACCTATTCCTAGCTTCTGGCAGTTTGCCAGCAATCTTTGGTGCTCCTAGCTTGTAGGTGCTGTGCTCCAATCCTCTGTCTTGACATGGCTTCCTCCCTATGTTCCTGTCGTCACACAGCCATGTCTACCTAAGGACACCGGTCATATTGAATTAACTCCCATATGACTTCATCTTATCTAATTCTATCTGTAATGATCCCACTTTAAAATAAGGTCATAGTTTCAGGTACTGGGCATTAGGAATTCAACATATATTTGGGGAGATTACAATTCAACCCATGAAATTTTGCAATATTGTTTTTAAATTCTCTTTCAAAAACTTATGTTCTGCAAAAGGAACCAAAATGAAGGAAATGATGTCTGGAAGGGTTTATATTAGAGCTGGCAGTGAATAGACTTCACTTGCAAGAAGATTCTGCAGGAAAGCCTCACAGTCAGGACTACAGATTTGCTCTTAGTTTCCAGAGTATATATCAGAGGGAAGAAAAATAATTACTGGTAAATAATTACCCAAGGGGAATTTGAAGATATCAAGAGAGACCTCACACAAGTAGCAATACAGTGTAGCACTTCTGCCATTTTAAGATATGTTATACTCATTGTTTCCCCACATCAGCCAGCTGCCTGGTCAAGGGAAGCTTTTGGCAGGGAAGAAAATGGAATCAAACAAAGTGAAATCCATATTTTATGTTCTAGAGTGAGAAGAAGATTAGATGTAGACATAACCTTTGGACAAAACTTTGGAGGCGAATCTCACCCCTGCCCCTTAGATGTGAGAAGGATTCTTTGCACCTTGAGATATAAGAAAAAGAAAAAGGGAGCCTCCTTTCTGATTCCTAGTAGAGCCAATGTGATTAGGAGGGTGGTGTTCAGATGTCAGAGAAGGAGTAACAACAGCAGAGAGACCACAGACAGCCTCACAGATATTTCTGTGCCCAAGGTGAGGCATAGCATCAGCAGTAGAGCTTCAGGGTCATGGGGCCATGAGGAAAGTTGAGAGTCACCTCAAGACAGAGCTACAAAAGCCAAGGACTACATGAGCCTCTTACCCAACACACAGAGAAAAAAGTGATTCATTAAATTGGTAATGAAATCCAACACAGTTTATCCTCATTTATAAGACATTTCAAGTAAATAAATGCTCAGAAGAATCAGAAGAATCTATCCCTTGTCAGATCACACACTGCAATTTTTATTTCAGATATCATGGTCACCTAAAAAAATCCAGCAGAAAGGAAAAATATTTAGTGGTTCTAAATGCACCATGAGAGATAGGAACTAAAACTGGATTCAAGCTGAAACCTGGAGCCAATAATTTAACTTTTATTAACTGTTTCGTTCATATCTAAAAGAGAAGAAACAAAATGTATTTGACAAATTCTCCAGAATTTAAGAGCACAAAAGGAAGTCATACCAACAATGACTGGTTAAGTCTTGTCCACAAAACTCAATCTGGAAGAAGAAAGCAACAGATGGAAAGCAAGGAGAGATGCTGTGAGAAGCATTTCAATGAGCTTGTCTTGCTACTTCTCTTAAATTCCTCTGCCGATATTACCTTATCTGTGAGTGGCTCCTCAGCAGTAAAACATGTACTCTGCTAACAAAATGGCTTTCAGAACACTGATTGAAATCAGATATGTTTATACACACCTATACAAACTGATGCTGTCTTTAGCACACAGAACTGGCATGTATCCATTTGGTTTGCTCATTACTAGGTAGCTCTACCTAACTTTTAGCACCACTGAATATTTCTGCCTTTCACTTGACCTTGTAGATGACCATGATTCCTGAATCAAAATTTGGAAAATCTCATCTGAAAAAGGTTTTCCTCTGATTTGTGACTTTGTTTAAGAGAGAGAAAGTGAATGTGTGTGTGTGTGTGTGTGTGTGTGTGTGTGTGCGCGCGCGCGCGCAAGTGGAGAAAGGGCAGAGAGAAAGAGAGAGAGAGAATCCCAAGCAGGCTCCCAAGCGGTCATCGCAGAGCTTTATCTCACCTACCACAAGATCATGACCTGAGCCAAAATCTAGAGTCAGCAACTTAAGCAACTGAGCCACACAGGTGTCCCATGAGATATATACACACAAGCATATAAGTATGTATATATATGTATACATATACACACACATATGTATGTATATATGTATACATACATGAGAATATTTTTATTTACATTGTGTATGTGTATATGTATATATATATATTTATATTTATTTAAATGCAGAACAAGTATGCAGAGTTAGGAATTTAATGAATGATTTTTTGAAAAGAATAAAATTGACATTGAGTCTCAGCTAGAAAACTCAAGACATGATCATCATACAAAGAAAATGGGGCTTTGTAGAGGAGGGAGCAGCATCATCTGGAAACCGTCCCTGGCTTCTGGCAGCACAGGAATTTGACTCAGGAAAATTGATCCCTGTGAGCACAGGGCCCAGCTCAGCATCCTGTGCCAAGGAAGACCTATCATCTGGTGAGGAAAATGAGAAAAGAATGATTCCACAGGCTGAAGCATAGCAGTTACTGGGACCCAATTCCCTTGGGCTGCATTCATACAGCCCAGATCTGCTGTCAGCGGTTCCCTACGTGCTCCTTTCCACTCTAAGGACACTTGTGCTGCTCCGTGGATGTCTGAGGTTTCTTTCCAACAGACCTAACCACGAGACGGCCTTTTCCGCATGTTTGCCGATTCTGTTAGTTACATCTTGTGCCTTGCTTCTCAAATAACTCATCAGCAGATGAACAGTTTGGCCAGAGCAAAAATAGTGAATATTTCCATTTCTAAAATAGTAGAAATCATCAAAGAAAATAAACATTATTTCCACTCACTGATTACTCTCCACCGCATACCTATGCATTTAACTTTTAAAATAAAAAGCTGATTTCTTGGCTGAGGGTAAAAGTATCACACTTCTTTTTTAATGTTTACTTATTTTTGGGAGAGAGAGAGACAGAGACAGAGTGTGAGCAGGGAAGGGGCACAGAGAGAAGATGATAGAATCCAAAGCAGGCTCCCAGCTCTAAGCTGTCAGCACAGAGTCAGATGAGAGGCTCAATATTGACCTGACCCGAAGTTGGCTGCTCAACCAACTGAGCCACCCAGGAGCCTCAAAAGTATCACATTTTTTATATCATGAAGAAATAATTGAAATTTATCATTCCAGCACGATCCAGGAGACCTGATAACATCTAATAAAGCAGTGTCTTTTATGAATGAAGAAGTTGAGTCACAAAGAGCGTAAGGCAACAAATCTCAAATATGAGCGTACATCGGAGTCATGGTCATGTTGACATCAGGACATATTGACAAATGAAACTCAGCTCCAGGATCAGAGACCATTTCAGAGGCCCTGCACGGGAGGGCCAGGAATCTGCTTGCAGGAGGGAGTAACCTACATATGCAGGCAGCATCCAGAACCCACTATAAAAATGTATTGAAACCACCCCCAGGGTCACACAGAAGAGTCAGTCTCAGCTTAGACTTTGAGGACTATGCTGAATAGCAAGGAAAGTGTCATGGCCCTTAAACCTGACTCTTCCTCCTCAGCTCTGTTTTTCACTGTCAAACTGCCCTCACACTGTGCAAAGCCATCTCGTTTAATGATTATATTGGATTCAAAATCTGAATGACACACTGCAAAATATATTTCATCATTATATACTTCATCACTATTAACTCCCCATAATAGACGTTAGGTACCTTTTATTATTTTCATTTCACAAGAGTCTAAAATGGGGCTCAAATAGTTAATTTGTCTCAAGTCACATGACAAGAAAGTACTGTAGCCATGCACAAACTCACGCTTAAGGCATATAACCTACTGCTTCCCTGAAGGAGCCAAGTGCAATGGATCAGCTTTTCCTCCTTGAAGTTTTGCCACCATCAGGTCTGTCCAAGTTCTCTCCTAGTCCTTCCATCAGTCAGTGAGTGGTATTTATTTGGCACCCACTGTGTGCAGAAGGCCAAGGAACTAAAACAAAGAACCACAATTGCTTTTACAGGAGCTTAGGATACTCTCAGGCCTTAGAGTATTTTTCCTTTGTATCTCTACTTTTTCACTTCTTCAAGAGCACATTTGGCCCTCTGAAGAGTGTTAAGAGTGAGTTACAATAAAACATTTTCCAAATTTCTTCCTGATTTGTATGCAGTCCTTAAAGCTCAACATGGTTTGGAAGGCTATTTAACTCATTCTAAAAGATGTACGAAGAATTCTCTTGAAAATAGAAATTTCACTAATAATTTAAGCCCCACCGCAAAATTCAGAGCCTTTTCAACTGAATATTGAGTGACCTCAAATTCATGCAAAAAAATATTCAATACTCCTGAGGCACAAACACCCTCTCCAAGACCAATCTAGGTGCCATCACCCACCATCCCAGTACTAGCCCTGTCTAGTCAGTATAAAAGAATTGGTGGGACGGAGTGGGGATTTTTGAGAAGTCTGTGGAGAGTGTTTGGACTTTTCCCCCCTCTCTATGAGAGGGAGGAATAGTCTGGCTAACAGACAATGTCATATAATATGAGGATTTGCCCCAGCAGTCCTCACACTATGGACTCCAGAGCTGTCTCCCAAACACTTCCAGGGGTTCACAAGGTCAAAACTCACTTCATAAAAATCCTAAGACATTATTTGCCTTCTGACAATTGGTATTTCCACTGATGATACAAAGCAATGGAGAGTAAAACCACTAGACCCTTCACACATATCAAGTCAGTGACACCAAACTTACTAGTGGTCATGTATTCTTTATTCCATAGATTCACAGTAAGAAAGGGGGGGGATTCACATAAAACTGTCCCTAATGAAGAGCAAAAGTTAATTTTATTACATCTTGTCATCAGACTTCATGTCTTTTTCAAATTCTGTAAGAAAATGAATGGACGTCCAGGTCAAACTCTTTAGCTGCACACTGAAATACCATGTTATCTTCAGGAAAAGTAGTTGTGTGATTGACTTGTGAGCTGAATTAGCTGATTTTTTCGTGGAATATTGTATTAGTTTCCTATTGCTGCTATAACAAAATATCACAAACTTGGTATCTTCAAACAACACAAATTTAACACCTTACATTTCTGGAGTTGAGTAGTCTGACACAGATCGCTCTGGGCTAAAATTAAGGTGTCAGCACTAAGTTCTTTCTGGAAGCTCTAAGGAAAAATCCATTTTTTTTTCCTTTTCCCACTTCTAGAATCCATCTGCATTTGTTGGCTTGTGCCTTTTTCCTCTTTGTTCAAAGCTACAAAGATAGCATCTTCAAATCTCCTGCCTCTCTATGTTACTTAAAGGACCCTTGTGATTATATTGAGCCCCATCCTGATAATTCAGGATAGTCTCCTACCTTAAAAGCCCCATCACCTCTTCAATGCCTCTTTTGCCATGTAAAGTAATGTAGGTTTCAAGGATTAGGACATCTTGGGTGGCCATTATTCTACTTCCTGCAGTCGCCATTTTTACTTGAAAGAATGAAAAACAGACAAACTATGATTTTGCATCTTGGGTATTTGGCAGATATTTTCTTAAAATCAACAAAACAAGCCCATCACTTCTAGGAAAATAGCTACCAAAGATAAAATTCAAGTTTTCAAGTAAAAATTAGAATGTTGGAACACTTGTGTCTACTACAGTGAACTTAACAGTTTCCCAATATTTAAGGACTTTTCTAATAAGATTGGTGGTGGGATTATTTTTTTTACATTGACTAATGAAACATGCCCCCTTTTAGAAGATCTGACTAACTATATAAACCAATATTTTTTACAAGACCACTACATGCTATTGCAAAATCATTCAACAACTATTCAATGTACAAGAAGGATCAATGGATTTTAATGCAAAGAGAATGAATAGTTTGTTGATATGATTTTAAATTCCACATTATAATCAACCTTGAAGAAACTACCACTTTCAAATGTTTTTTGTAGTATTAAAGACTACTTACAATTACCTGAAGAGGCAATCAAAATACATCTCCCTCTGGGGCACCTGGGTGGTTCAATTGGATAAGCTCCTGATTCTTGGTTTCAGCCCACATCATGATCTGGTTTGTGGGTTTGAGCTCCATTTTGGGCTCCATACTAATGGTGTGGAGCCTGCTTGGGATTCTCTCTCCCTCTCTCTCTGCTGCTCCCTGCTTGCTTTCTCTCACTAAAAATAAATAAACTTTAAAAAATTAAAAAAAAATACATTTCCTTTTCCCATTGTGTATCTGTATTATGCCAGATTTCTTTGTATGTTTCAATTTTTTTAAATCCCAACAAATTAAGTACAGAATAAGATTTTAAAATCCAATTGCCATCTATTAAGCCATGCATTAAAGATATTTCCAAAAATAAAAAGAAGGTGCTCTTCTCACTGACATTTGTTTGTTCGAAAAGATATGGTTATTCTTCATTAAGAATGGTTGGTTATTTTGATTGTTTCCTTTGCCTTGCAGAAGCTTTTTATCTTGATGAGGTCCCAGTAGTTCATTTTTGTTCTTGATTCCCTTGCCTCTGTGGATGTGTTGAGGAGGAAATTGCTGCGATTGAGGTCTAGGAGGCTATTTCCTGCTATCTCCTCTAGGGTTTTTATGAGGCAACCAACAGCAAGGGGGATTGATAGTGGCAAATGGCATATCAGATAAAGGGCTAGTATCCAAAGTCTACAAGGAGCTCACTAAACTCTGTACATGAAAAATGAATAATCCAGTGAAGAAATGGGCAGAAGACCTGAACATACACTTCTCCAAAGAGGACATCCAGATGGCCAACAGGCACATGAAACAATGCTCAGCGTCACTCATCATCAGGGAAATTCAAATCAAAACCACACTGAGATACCACCTCACACCGGTCAGAGTCGCCAAAATGAACGAATCAATAGACTATAGATGCTGGCGAGGATGTGGAGAAATGGGCACCCTCCTACACTGTTGGTGGGAATGTAAACTGGTGTAGCCACTCTGGAAAACAGTGTGGAGACTCCTCAAAAAACTATCCATAGAACTCACCTATGACCCAGCAATAGCACTGCTAGGGATTTACCCAAAGGATACAGAAGTGCTGATGCATAGGAGCACATGTACCCCAATGTTTATAGTGGCACTTTCTACAATAGCCAAATCATGGAAAGAGCCTAAATGTCCATCACCTGATGAATGGATCAAGAAGATGTGGTATATATATATATATATATATATATATATATATATATATACACACACACACACACACACACACACACAATGGAGTACTATATAGCAATGAGGAAGAATGAAATATGGCCATTTGTGGCAAAGTGGATGACCTAAAGGATGTCATGCTAAGTGAGATAAGTCAGGCAGAGAAGGATAGATACCATATGTTTGCACTCATAAGTCTAACAGGAGAAACCTAACAGAGGACCATAGGGAGAGGAAGGGGGATAGAGAGCTGGGGAGAGTGAGGGACACAAATCATGAGAGACTACTGAATACTGAAAACAAACCATGGACTGAAGGGGGAGGGGAGGGAGGGAAAGGGGTGATGGTCATAGTGGGGGGCACTTGTGGGGAGAAGCACTGGGTGTTATATGGAAACCAATTTGAAAATAAACTATTAAAAAAATTAAAATAAAATAAAATAAGGGAAAAATAGTTGGTTATTGTTGTATAATCTGTTTATTATTGTTATTTTTAAATGAATTAATAAATACTTTTCAGTTTCTCAATTATAACTTCTAGTATATAATTATTGATAGCTATAATTTATATAAATACAAGATATTCAGAGTCCTCAATAATTTTAAGAATGTAAACTGATCCTGACACCAAGAACCATTCATCTATCTTATGCCTATCAGAACAGGAAGCATAAAGGAAAAGATAATAGAGCAACAGTGAACCCTAATAATGAATTCAACTAACACAGAGAAATGAAGTTTGAACCATCTTCTCAGTGGTCTGTCCCATTGAGAGGGTATCCAAGCACAAAGGCTATTGAAGAGGATTGAAGAAGTGTAGACAGGACACTGTACAAGAAGTATCCCCCTACCAATCCCTGGAAGAACCCAATCGTGTTCCCCATGGAGACAATAGCACCTGTGGCACCTGCACACAGAAGGCATCAGTGTTTACTCAGGGTTAGCTAGAAAAGGAAGGTCAATCAGCAAAGTGCAACATTTGTCCCTTTCTTTTTTTAAAAAGAAAAATAAAGGTGGGAGAAATAAGGATTAAGTATCATGAGGTATGGAAGCCTTCTCATCCAAGCAGATGAGTCCTTAAAGCCACTTCTATTACTAATTTTTCTTACTAAGTGTCCACAGCTCCTGGAATTTCTCAAATGTTACACAGAAAGAAACTTCCCAAGTGATAATCCTTTAGTAGTGTCTACGAGTGTCATATTGTGAAGGATGCTGAAGTCACACCTGGGCTTTGTTTGAAAAATCATGGTTATTCATTAGTAAGGTCTGTAATGGTCATAGGGGAGGAGAGTACCAGGAGTCATGCCTCCTATTTCTCATCCAGATCTAAGCCGTTGACCTTAGCCCCAGCTGCTGTTCTAAACCACCTGCAGATCCTCAAACTGAAAACACTGAGTCTTCACTCTTGCCCCACTTACTGACCAATCCAGACTCTGGTCCAAGTTTCTCTCTTGGCAATAATGTTTAACTCCGAGTGATCTGGAGACGGTATACCATCCATCAAGCACTACTGGCTCCTAATTCAAGTGCAGCAGTTGTCTCTTCACAGTTGTGCATTAGGCTAATTCCTTAACATGTTCTGAATGCCCAGACATGAAAAGGAGATGGCAGAGGTGGACTTAGTTTCCAGCACAGCAGTGCTGTACAAATATGTCCACCCCTAGTGACCAAGGAGCATTAATTTCTTACCTTCAAGGCTCTGATGATATCACCACCAGCAGTAACATAGTTAACATTTGTGCATTTATTGTGTTCCCGACATAAAGCTAAACACCTTTAATGTTCACACTAACTCCATAAGTCACATTAGCCATGTTTTATAGAAGAGGAAACTGAAGGGTAAATAGGCTAAGTAACTTGTTTAGGTTTAACAAGGTTTTAAGTGGTTCACCTGAGTCCAGAGATTCTGCTCTAAATATTATACTTTATTGCTTACATCTTAAAAATAACAGCCAGGCACAATAGTGTTCTGTGTTTGCAAATCATACAAATTACATTATCTTCTCTGCAATAAATTGGGTGTTTTAATATAAAATATGTTATTTCCCAAACATCTTAATAAAGTTGATACTCCACCAGAAAATGTCATATTTATTCTGAGGCTCAATATTCCTCCTGAGGGGCCAGTGCCCTGTGAGAGGAGCACTGCCAGTGCATTTGATTTTGGTGTACCTACACCTGCTGATGAAGTCTATGAACTCAAAAAGCTGATGCAATCCTCCAGGCAGCGAACCTACATTTGAGACAATGAACAATGGGGTGGAGAGTTCAAAAAAGAAAAAAACGCTAGGATACTCTAGGTGAAAGAAAGAAAAGAAAGAAGGAAGGAAGGAAAGAAAGAAAGACTTTTTTTTCATTTGAATAATATATATGCAGATGCATTTGAAAATTATCCCACTTCTTACTCTTCTAGAGAAAACAGAAGACATCATCACATTAATTATAAAAGATCCCTTAAGTCAATTCCATGTAAATGGTCATGAAAGTAAATAAGGCTGTTTGGTTTTTGGGTTTTGTTTTGGTTTTTTTTTTTTTTTTTTTTTTAGTTCTAGGCTCTACTTCTTATTCCTTACTCCCAGACCCGGAGCCTTTGTCCTATCATCTAACATCAGTGACACATGTTTCACATCTAAGTACTTGGAGGTGAAGGTTCTACCTCATCTCAATCCCCAGAGGCCAAAACTGGTAAGGTTAACAGCCACAAAGCATTGTGTAGTGAGACACATATAATTACAACATGAAAAAACACACAGCATATGTCAGCAATATATCCTATACTGAGGCCAAATTTCCTAAATGCAGATTCTCTGGGGATAAAATTGTGGCGTATCCACCACATAATACAACATTGCATACTTACAGTTATGGGTCATCCTCTGAAGTGTGTGACATTAATCTTCAGTATTTGATGAGTAACCTCCTGAAATGTACATAATTAATCAACCTATCATGTGTTAGAAACCTGGCCAATATAAACCTAAAATCTTGACTCAGCTTTAGTCAGTGACATTCTACAGACAAAAATAATCAAAGAAACTAACAAACCAGCATGGCAATTGTTTTTCTTTTTCTATATTCAAGAGTACAAATAATGTTGTCCCATAAATGGAGGTGGTATTTTAAGTTTCATACTAGCAGCATATTGTTTTTCATTTTCTTCTCCTCTATCCAAGTGGTGAGCCAAAGTCAGACTTAAGTAAACCTGAGGCCTGAAGCAGGAGGCTAAGCTTGCTTAAGTAGGAGGGGGAAAAAAAATACCATGTGTGATCCCTCCTCCCAGCCCTTGACCAGCTGCAGAGTCCAGGCTTGAACACCATCACAAAGAGAGCTGGCTATCAGCTTTGCCAAGTCACTGGTGCCATTGTCAATAATGGCCAAAGGCAGGGCCACTGGGGAAGGCAGAAGAGGAACAGGGAACAGCAAAGTCAATGCTGACCACGTTGTTCCCAGGCAGAAGTGTAAAGAAGAGAAGTAGGTGTGCAGGCCACACCTCCTCTCCTCCAGCTCCTTCATTACCCCACTCTCCACTGCTAGGGGCCAAGAACTTATCATTTTATCAATAGATACTCAAGTACCTGATATCCACCTCCATGGCAGTGTATTAGTCTGCTAAGTCTGTCAGAGTGACTTAAAGAATAGCAATCTATTCTCCCACAATTCTGGAGACTAGGAGCTTAAGATTGATGTGTTGGTGGGGTTGATTCCTTCTGAGGACTATAAGGTCGACTCTGTTGCATGCCTTTCCCCTGGCCTCCACTGGCTCATTGCTAATCTTTGGCATTTCTGGGCATATGGATGCATCATTATGATCTCTGCCTTGATATTCACATGGTATCTTCCCTGTGTGTGTGTCTCTGTCCACATTTTCCCTTTTTTGTAAGGTCATCTGTTAGATTAGATTAAGGCTCACCCTAATGATTTCATCTTAATTTGATCATTTGCAAAGACTCTATTTACAAGTTACACATATTCAGGTACTAGGTATTAGGACTTTGACAACTTTTGGGAAGATATAGTTCAACCAAAAGAATGTAAGGCAAAAATATTTCTGATAAAAAGCTGAATTGGACTCTATGACTCTGCGTAGGGCCTAAGTGTTCCCTTCTCACAAAGCAGAGCTTGCCTAGAAAGAGGAAGGGAGAGGGAATCAGAACATAGGTTCTTTAAGCTATAGTTATCTGCCCTCTGGCAATGTGTAACCCAATCACTGCTTGGGTTCTAACACACAGGGTGAAAATTCTTAGGGACATGTTAAGTTTAAGTGGCTACATCAAAGAAGATGTTGCCGCTTCAAGTCACAAAAATACTTGTTACTTATGTTGGTCAAATGGCAATTACCAGGATACAAGGATGTATGTATCTTTATACCAGTCCTGGACCTTTCACCCTCAGTTCCATTCATAACCCTTCCCCTCCCCTGCATTCTACCTCAGGCTTTGTTTCCCAGGATCCTGTGCAGTTGGATTCTGGCCATATCAGGCCAGTGGGAGGTACTGAGGGTAGAAGAAGAAGGAAGAAGCCTCCCCTCCTGACATGACTCAAAGCAGCTGCATTTCCTCCATGGCACAAGTTTACTCTGGGCAGATCCAATGTTTCTCAAACTTATTCCTGATGACTTGACCTCATGAGCACACCACATCGCCCTTTGTCCTTCCAGTCTTAAGATGTTAGTGGTTACTCTGGGTTGTTTCACAGACCCCTATTTGGTTTCGGTTTCCCTATCACTACTTTAACTAATTTCCTGGATTAAATCCCTTCTGTTATGGTCTGAAAGCAGTGACAGTACAAAGAGTACAAAGCAATACAATAGCAGTGAGCAGTCAGAGCCAGATCTTGGTCTCTATATGTCATTCTCCACCAGAGTCAGAGATCCTTAGAGACATGGCTGATTTCAGGGGCAGGGCTGGGAAAGAGTAAGACAAGCCTGGAATATCTTTTGGGGACAGAATCTACGGAAGGACTCAAAGGATGGTGGGAACATGCCAAAAGGACACTGAAGCCAGCTTGAAGGGGCTGCGTGTGGCCAAAATAGGCACAATTTGAACATCAAAATAATGATAGAAATATTATAATTCTTTGAACAGATTAAAGAATCAAGAATTTATACTGATACTGATTAATTAAAGCTTGATGACGAACAGGATATTTACACAAGTAAACTCTTTCCTTAAATTCTTAGTATGCACAAAGGGAACAAAGATGAGTTTTGTGATAGAGAAATCTGACAGACTCCAAGAAAATGACCAAAATGAGCATGATCAATAACAGTAAAAATTAAATATGTGTGCCACCTGATAGAATGCACAGAGAACATAGCATCACTTCTGTGTATTTTCCCCAAACACATGTAACCCGAATCTAGCCATGAAGAAACATCAGACGAAGCCAAACTGAAGGAGAGTGTACAAAATAAATGTCCTGTAATCTTCAAAAGTGACAAGATCCTGAGAGTCTATGGTTCCTTTCAAAGAATAGATAGATAGACCCCTCTGTTGAAAACAAAGTGGTTTGTTTTCCTGTGATACCTGACTGATACCCTTACCCTCTAAATCATAAGCTCTTATTGGCAGAGAGCTTCTTTATATTTTCTGTAACACAAGCCCAGTGGCATGCATATAGTTAATACCAAACAAATATTTGTTGATTTGACGAATGTAAAAACTCAATAGTCGATGTTAGTGAATTAGTAAACTCCCATAGGCAAAGCCAGTTACCCCAACTGACTAAATTGGTCCCAAGGTCAGTTGTCCATCTTATGGCCTGTGGTCACATGCCAACTGCTGTGATTCATTTTAACTCTAGCTTTAGCTTGCATTTGCCCTGGGTTTTAGGGTTTGGCAGCATGCTTTTACTTAAACCTCACATTATCTTTTTGCCTTCACAGCCACCTGTGAGATAGGCACAGTGGGTATTTTACCTCTATCATATAGATGAGGACACAGGCACTCAGACTGTTAAGTGTTTCCATCAAAACCACCCAGTTAGGAAGAAACAGAGCAGAGATTTGAACTCAGTTCTTCAGATTCCAAATCTTTTATACACAGCCTGGGAAGAACTAGGAAAGCAGTGTGCCTATAAGATGACTCATCCAGCTAGTTGTTCCAAAAAGAACTTAAGCGGCTAAGAGTGTCAACAGTTTCATCTCCAAATGTGAAGGGCCAAATGGTTAGATGATGTCTACCTCCTAAAATGAGTTCCCTCACTGGGGCGCCTGGGTGGCTCAGCTGGTTAAGTGTCTGACTCTTGATTTTGGCTGAGGTCATGATCTCATGGTTGGTGAAATCAAGCCTCACATAAGGCTTGACGTTGACAGCACCAAGGCTACTGGGGATTCTCTCTCTCCCTCTTTCTCTGCCCCTCCCCTGCTCTTTCTCTCTTTCAAAATAAAGAAATAAACTTAAAAAAAAATGGGTTATGTTCTTTTTTTGATGCAGAATTTAACAGCATCTTAACAACATGGACTTAAAGGCCCTTAGGATGATGTAGCAATAACACATTTACATACAATTATACTATAAAAGCGTCTAGACATCATAAATATGGGTTATGAAAACCTGATTGGTTATTTTCAGAAGCCTGAAAAGCTATCTCGCTAATAAATATTCTATAAAATACAGGTAAATAAAACAAGGAATACAAATATTAGGCTTGATTTTAAAGGATATTAGTTACATAAATATTTACATTTTGAAAAAAAACATGCACAGGTACAAATATTTAAAATTAGATTCTGTTTCACATTTTGCTTTGTTTTTCAAAATATTCACTGTGAGCATCTCCTACTTAGTCGTCTGATTTTCACTGCTCTATTTCCAACACTAATTAGATTACTAAGTAAAAAAATCTGTTAAATTGATAAACCAATAAACCAAAGTGAGAATAATAAACCAAAATTTGAAATCAAACTGTCCATTGTATTAACATTTTACTTCAAATACTTCTTTTCATGTTTACATTTTGAAAATCAATATTAATTCTGATTACTAGCCATTCCAACATGATAATAAAAAGCAAAGTTGTAGAAGTTGTTGAGTTTGTATCTAGTATAACATTTAATAGTTTTACGTACTAAACAAGATTTTCAAAAAAGACAAATTAGGGACTACAGGCTAGGAATATAGTCAAAATGTAGACTTCAGAAAAAGGAAAATATAGTTCTGCTTAGCTAACGTAAAGCATCTAAGCATTGACCTCACCCTTTTCCCTGTTTTCTTAAGTGAAATTAAGTCAATTTCCAATGATGTGTAGGTCTGACATCAGACTTCCCTGATGTATAGTGCAAGCTGGCCCAGGCATGTGGCAAATCCTAGGAGATTAAAATGGAGCCTTCAAGACACAGACCAAGAAAAATGATACCTCCATAAAATAACTTGTTCTCTGTATACCATATATATGTCAGGAAAAAAGGCAACAAAAAAGCCACAGAACTTTTGGAAAGTATCTTAGATACTCCCAAATTCCACCTCCTCCTAAACCCTAGCCCCCATTTACAGATAAGGACACCTAGGGTTAGAAACGGTGAGGGACTTGCCCAAGTAGCAGAACTGAAAATAGAACAATATTGTTGAAATTTCAACTCAGGATTCCTTCTGCTTCCCCATAGTTTCCAAAACTTAAATTTAAAACACAAATGAGGTATATAACAAGGTTTAGCAAACTTTTTTTCTGTAAAATGCAAGGTAGTAAATAATTTAGGCTTTACAGGTCATATGGTTTCATACAGTCACAGAAATTCAACTCTGCCATTGTAGCATGAAAGCAGCCATGAACAAAACATAAGCAAATGAGTGTGCCTGTGTTCCAATAAAACTTTATTTACAAAAACAGGCAGCAGGCTGGATTTGGCCTGTTGGCAGTAGTCTAATGACTCCCTAGTCTATAGGACAAAGTAGAGAGCACCCTCAAACTTCTGATTCACTGCCTTCAGGTTCATTGTTTAGCCTATGATATGAATGAGTGTGGAATAAGACTCATTTTGACCTATATCCCAACCAATGTCATAAATAACTAAAATCACATGCTAATACACACACCTCAGAAAGAGAGGGTGAAAAAGTGGAGAGACATTATTAAAATTAATGGAACCTAGTTCTTTTCTTTTCCAATTTTCTTCTTTACCCAGAACATGTGACCATTGAGCATTTGAAATGAAAGAGATTTCTGGTTATTAATCAACCACCTCTTTTTCCTCATAGCCACTTAATTAAAATTAAGATCAAATCAACCGGCCAGATTTCCTTTTTTTTTTAGGGATTTTTGTTTGTTTTTTGTTTTGTATTTAGGGTATTCATTAACTACCTACAAATCTCTGCTGCTCTCTGGTGGTAACATGAAGGTGTTAGAAAACATTCCAGAGAAGTTGAGCACAGTGGATTGAATTCAGAAATTACTTTGGGACATTTTAAGAGCTAAGTAAGAGTGAGATGCAGTATTTTAAAGTTTAGGAGGCAGAATTATAATCAAATCCTTAAAATACTTCTTCAAATGGTTTTCCTTGGTCATAAATCCCCATGTTTTTTCTATTAGGACAAGCACCAGTTTTTCTGACACTTGAAGATTCTGTACTTTTTCTTTCTCCAAAATAGAAGCATCATAATTGATGAACCATAGCTCAGAAGAAACTTTAATTCTTACAGAACTTCTGGATAGGACACAAAAAGGTGCAACAGAGAGTCAGAGGAGATTAAGTGTCTGCCTGGCAGTCGGCTGACAGCAAAGGAATTTATCATGCGAATTACAAGTCCAGGTGGCACGTGTATCTGAATGTCAGCAGATTTCACTTTGCTTTAATGCTGAAGATTCTTAATTCCTTAATCACACTAGAAAAATGAAAAAAAAAAAAAACCAACTTCAGTTTTCTCATTGCTGAAAAATGCCCTTTGGGGATGGATTGACATTTCTTAACCAGGAAACAAAGTCAGACCACTGTTTTCATAACAGGTTTGTGGCTCCTAGTGAATCCTGCCAAACAAGGAGGAGAGGGATTCTAGAAACTAGGGAAAAGAAGAATAGGGACAATGAGAGAGCTTGAATATTCTATGAGCAGAGGGGTCAAGCTTCTCTTACCCACTATTGTTAATGCATTCCAGCTCCAGGCACACTGTAGGGACTAATACATTGCAGGGACTTAATACATCTTTACTGAATGAGCGAATAAATTACATTAGAAATAGAGAATAGGGAAATTACAAATCAGGAGATAATGGCAGAGTGGCATGGCTACTATAGAAGGAAGTTTTTTCCTAACTCATATTTCCCTATCTCATTTTTCAGTATTATAGCATCATAAAACTTGGGTTTTCAAGAGATTTTAAGGTTTTTCTTGTCCAAACATCCATATGTGGACAAGGAATATTCACAATATTCCTACCAAGCAGTGGTTACCCAGCCTCTACTTAAATACTTCCAGACACAGGTAACTTAACATCTGCAAAGACATTCTATGTTTTTGTACAGAAAGGGAGTTCAAGTGGTTGATAAGAGTAGAAAAAGAAGATTCTAGAGCTGTGCTGATCAATATGGTAGCCACCCAGCACATGTGACCATTGAGCATTTAAAATGTGGCAAGTTCGAATATTGAAGTATGCTGTGATTTTGAAGATTTAGTACAAAAAAAGGGTGCAAAATATTTTATGCATTCTTCATAATCATTATATGGTAAAATCACAGTATCTTGCATACTTGGAGTTAAATAAAAAATATGATAAAAATTAATGGGACCTGGTTCTTTTTCCTTTTCAGTGTGATTGCTAGAACATTAAAAGTACAGATATAGTTCACATTATATTCTATGATCTAGAGAATATGTTTTGTCTCTCAGTTTAGCAGTATTAAAGTCTCCTAGGTGACCCTGATTGGGAAACCATGGTCTATAGGCATACCATCCTGAAGGCACCTGATCTCATCTGGAAACCCTAGTCTACTATTAGTAAGGAATTGAGTGTCTTAACTTTGCAATTTGAATCTCATTTACTCTTTTGTGGTGCTTTTATCTGTGTCTGTTACCTATGAAATGGAAATAATATTTTCTTCTTTTCTCTACCTTTACAGAGAGTCATAAGCTCATTTTGAGCCTCTCATAATGACAGACTCCTACTGTGCTGAAGACAGTGTAGAACTGCCTCAGCTCGGTGAGTGAGGAATCTTCTAACATACGGAGAGTGGCCAGCTTGACTGGACACTGCCCTGGACAATAGGCAAACGCTACATTTTATATTATCTGAAGTGTCGTTGCAGCTAAAAATAGGACAGGGAAAAAATGTTCTCAGAAGATCTTCCTGATAGCAAAAACAGTAAATCTTAGCCAATATTATAAAATGTACTGTTACTTGACCATGTGACTATAGCTTATATGTATGCCAATCACAAATATTAATTTTTCAATGGAAAATGCCTATGGTGTGTAGGATAAGCATAATCCTTAAGTGATGTGATAATTCCATTCTTAAAAATCTATTTGAGGGACGCCTGGGTGGCTCGTTCAGTTAAGCGTCCAACTTCATCTCAGGTCATAATCGCAGTTTGTGGGTTTGAGCCCCGCATCGGGCTCTGTGCTGACAACGCAGAGCCTGGAGCCTGCGTTCAGATTCTGTCTCCCTCTCACTCTCTGCCCCTCCCCCACTTGCAGTCTGCCTCTCTCAATCCCAAAAATAAATAAACACTTAAAAAATCTATTTGGTATCATTTGACATTGTACCTATACTTTAAAATTTAAAATTGCACCTATACTATAAAACCTTTTACAATGGTTTGTGGAACAGTCTTGAGACAATGGATAAAATATGAAATAACCTCACTTTACTCATTTTACACCTCATTTACCAATTTTACTCTGTTATAACGTGTACAGGCTTTATGCGTGAGTCCACCAGCTTTAGAGAGGAAGCGCGCGCGCGCGCGTACACACACACACGCACACACACACACACACACACACACACACAGAGGCTAATGACCGGACTTCAAGGATTTACTATTTTCCAATATTCAGGTTAAAGAGATTTGAGCTGGGATGAGAGGAGTCTGTATTGATTTGGGCAGAGTCATTTTTTCTCCTTTTTCATAAACCCTGGAGGGTTATCTGCTCCCAAGCTGCTGCTCAGCTATGAGCATTTGGAACAATAGAATTTGGCACCTGATGTGTCAGAACTGTCAACCATAAAAAAATGGTTTTAGACAATATTTGAATTGCCATGTGATCCTCACATGGCAAATAGCATAGGAAATGTAAAAATATATCTTCTGACATTTACGGCTATTAAACTTCAAATTTAGTAACAAAATGAGTACAATTGATTGATATTATCTTTGTCTTTGGAGGACTTTAAGATCAGAGAAACTCTTATTCTATCTGAGCAGAATATTCCTTTCAAAAACAGTGAAATAAGTTCTCTAAGCTCCTTCCAGCTACACAGATTTAGGTCCCTATTTCATGCAGCCCTTCAAGGAGGAAGAATTTTCATACCTTCAAGTATCTTTCTTCAGAGGTGTTTTCTCTATTTTAGGGTGGAGAGCTCGACTGAGCAACTGAGTTAATAATTGTTCTATCACTATAAGTTCTAGGCATTCCAGATTTGATTTCCTCAAGAAAAGAAAAATTCACTCTTTTATAGGAGTAGGGGAAAACAGTGATACGATATCTCCTTGCAACAACACATCTCTTACATGGACCAAGTTCTCTGACTACTTATAATAATTCCAGTGGAAAGAGAGGCTTCTTCTCATTGCATTCCATCCGAATTTGGCCACATACTACTGAAAAATTCTATAAAGCTTTGAACAATCCAGCTCAGTGGTTCTCAAATTCAGTGACATGAGAATTACCCAGAGGACTAGTGAGAACACATAGGGCTTGATCCCACTCTCCTAATTTCCAATCCAGCAGGTCTGGGGTGGGATCTGAGAACTTACATTTCTGACATGTTCCTGTGCAATCCTGATGCTGTTAGCCTGGAGACCACCACGCTTTGAGAGTCCCTGATCTAGATACAGAATATTCCAGTAAAGGAGCACAGGGATAAACACGAGCAAGAGCTGTTCTTTCACAATTTGGACTGAGTTCTCCCTTCCAATAATCTTTTCAAACAACGCATTGAGGTCATTTTTCAAATTATCACACCTAACCATCAAAATACGGTTCAGAAAGATGGTTTTTCTGTGCTTGATTAAATAAATAACTTGCATATGTGGAGCATAAAATTTGATTTGAAATAGAGACACTTTCTGTGGTAACTGTTCTACTAAAGAAAGCCCTGGAGAAACGAACTGTATTCCGCAAAGTTTAATCGCCATTAAAAAAAATCCCATTTAATCATTCCACAGCTTTTTCATTGTTCTCATAATATATACTTTTATTCTTAAATCTACCCAGTTTCAAGTAACTATAAAAAATTTTTTTGAAACAATATCAAATGCACCTAGGATTTATACTTAAAATCTGGTCAAAAAACTAAACTAAAATAAAGTCTGGTTCACCTTGAAAATCTTACGATTTTCTAAATTGTCTAAATCTTCCAGCAGCACTTTAGGGTTACGAGAGGGCTTGCAACTTTTATACAACCAGACATTCAAGCTTTCAAATCTTAACTAATGCTAAAACCTTTACACAAGCTGCCACTGAATATTAAGGTGACTAATGTCACCAAATAAGGCTCTAATTAATGTTTAAGTAATCTTTCAGAACGGCATTTGGAACAAGTCTTTCAAAACGCTTGACCATGTTCTTCCTGTCAGAAGAACACAAGCCCTCATCCCCTGGCTACTTCGCTGTCACAGGGCTCCAAGAAGATGAGATAAATGCAATAGAGTCAGAGCCTGAGCCATAACATAAGACATCCCTTGTCCTCCCTAAAGAGTAAGATGACCTAACCTCGGATCAGGAGTTGACTGGATGCCCTGATGCACATGAAAAACAAAAACAAAAACAAACAACAACAACAACAACTCCCCCCCCCCAAAAAAAAAAACCAACCTCCAGGGGCAGAGAAATGAAAACATGCCCTAAGAAACTGCTTAGCCACCTACCCAGCTTCTAACTATGTGAAGATGTAATGTTCCTGATTGTGTCTCTTTAAGGTATGACTTAGTCATCATGTGAATTGAACACATTCAAAACAATAAGCAGCAAATAAGACATGGTTGTAAGTAAATTTAAGTAAGGCAAAAAAAGAAAGTAGGGGAAAAAATAGATCTGTGAACTTTTTTCACAACAAACTAAGCCTGAACCAAATTGGTGATGCAGCTGCCACTAAAATGAACACTTTCCAGATGAAGAGAAGCCACTCCCATTTTACTCGACATCGGACTACTTCTGGAATGCTGTGGTAATTCTGTAGACTCCATCTGAGGAGCATCATCAACATATAGGAGAGCCCTCTGAGGTGACCAGGAGAGTAAAGGGGATGTCTTTGGGGGAACATTTGAAAGAACTTGAAGGGAATGACAGAAGAAGTGGGCATGGGGGGAGGGGCACATGGACACATGAATGTTCTCTTGAAATATTTGAACAGCTGTCACAAAGGTGAGAAATTAAGTTTGTTCTTTTGTTCTCCAGATGGAAAAATCGGAACCCATGAAAGTATCAGAAAGATCAAGAACACAGCTTTGAAGTCAGGAAGTGAACTTAAACGTTGGTTCCAGCAACTATTACATAAGTAACCTTGGGCAAAAGGTTCAACCTCCATGAGCTTCCGTTGTTCATGTGAAAAGAGGGATATTAGAAGTAACTACTCTTCAGTAAGGATTAAATAAGATGGCAGAGACAATGGACTCAGCACAACTCACTTAACAAGGGTTCACACGATGTTAATTTGAATCAATGAATTAAACAGAGATGCCTGGGGGATGTGGAGAAACAGAAACCCTCTTGCACTGTTGGTAAGAACGCAAACTGATGCAGCCACTCTGGAAAACAGTGTGGAGGTTCCTCAAAAAATTAACAGTAGAACTCCCTTATGACCCAGCAATAGCACTGCTAAGAATTTACCCAAGGGATACAGGAGTGCTGATGCATAGGGAAAGATGTACCCCAATGTTTATAGCAGCACTTTCAACAATAGCCAAATTATGGAAAGAGCCCAATGCCCATCAACTGATGAATGGATAAAGGAGATGTGGTTTATATATACAATGGAAAACTACTTGGCAATGAGAAAGAATGAAATCATGCCATTTGTAGCAATGTGAATGGAACTGGAGGGTGTTGTGCTGAGTGAAATAAGTCATTTAAAGAAAGACAGATATCATATATTTTCACTGATATGTGGACCTTGAGAAACTGAAAAGAAGACCATGGGGGAAGGGAAGGGGGAAAAATTGTTACAAACAGAGAGGGAGGGAAGCAAACCATAAGATACTCTCAAAGAGAGAACAAACTGAGAGTTGATGGGGGTAGGGGCAAGGGGAAAGTGGGTGACGGGCATTGAGGAGGGCATTTGTTGGGATGAGCACTGGGTGTTGTATGTTACATAATTTAATTTGACAATAAATTATATCCATTAAAAAAAACAAGAGATGCCTGAAAACATAATGAGCTGCTTCTAGAAGGCGGTTTCAGCACAGGCTACGTGACTATCTGTCAGGGTGCTGTGCTAAGTATCCTGCATTGGCTAGAAGAACTAAGTAAACTGTAAGGACTATCCCAATCCAAAAATCCTTTACTGTAATTAACTAACACTTAACTTGCTGTCTCTTGTGCCCCCACGGCACTCTATCCATATCCTTATTGCAGGATTTATCAATTTCTCATTGCTAATTTTGAACATGTATGTCTCCTACCTAATCTGTGAGTTCCTCAAGCTCAGACTATGGTTCATTCATCTTTGTTGTGCCTCCTGCCCAGTACCCAGCATAAAGCAAGTATTCAGTAACCACTCAGGATTAGGCCCTCTTTGGGCTCATGGCTGCTTCTCTGCGTGTGTGGCATTGCCTACAAGAAAGGGCCCAGTCAATATTTAGTCCAAGAAATTTTCAAATTCTTGTGATAATGAAAAAAAAAAGAATTCTTATGATTATTCTGGAAACATTACTCAGTGGATCTCAATTTTCTGGGCTAATAGAGCATTCTAATTATACAGTATCAAGTGTATTGTGAATTTATGAAGTTACAGAAATTCCTGAATCTCAACCTGTAAATTCCCCTCCTAGACTCCTAGTTCTGTTCTTATATGCATTCTACAATTGTCTTTCCCAGCTGATCTTGTAGTTCAATTCAAACCCATGGAAATTCTTATGTACATCTTCCCTTTTCCGCACCTGAAGTTTCTAAAAGAGGCAAGAGGTGTAATACCAAACTCTAACCATGTTATGTCAAAACTAACATCTGCTCATCTACCAGAAAAGCATGTTTACATAATTACCAACTCTGATTCTTCTAGTGCCTCACCTCTTCCCTAGCTAAAACTGAGGCATCTTCCAGACTCATTAATCTTTAATATGTTTGTCCAAGTACTTACCAAAATATTCATGTTCCTTTAGTCACTCAATAAAAACTTGATGAGTAACTAAATGGTATCCTAATGGCATAACAGAAGTAAGAAGGCAGCTTCCAAATTTGCTTAAATTATAGCCATGGAGTAGCTCCGTCAATTAGAGGAAGTGTTTCAACAATCATTTATTGCAGAAGAAAAGTTCTAATACTTTGTACACTGAATAAAACCAGTTCTTAACGAAAAAACTCCCCAAACCACCTGCAGACGCAGAATGAGATATATATAAAAGTAGCACATGAACTGCCAGTCCCGCTCACCCACAGCCTATCACCATGTGATGCTGAACATCCTGATAGTAGGTCGGTTTCAACGCCACATGCTCTCTCTGGTCTGGACTGTGCTGAAGGGAAAGTCTAAAAGGAAAACCAGTCTTGGCAAAATCTCTTTTTCCTTCACAAATTCCATAGATGTGAGGCTTGAGGAGTGCTCAATCCCCAGTCCTGGGCGAGACTGAATCTGATGTTTACGAACTACAGAACAATTTCCCTTCTTCAAAGAGTACACGCAGGACCAAGAGCACAGAACCTGTTCAAACTGCAAAAACAAGAAAGCATATGCTTCTGATCAGAACCAATTTCCTCAGCAATAATTTGTTATTTCTTTATGATATTCTTGAGGCCATTCTTTTTCTATAAACTATGTATGAGGTATTTGGTGAGAAGAATTTTTTAAAAAGCTTTTCATCAGTTTGTCTGTACTTCAACCCAGATTTCTAATTCCTTATGTTATTTGTTGTAATTCTTTGTCATTTATGCCCCTACCGATGAATCATCTATCCAGGAGGAGCATCTATATACAGTCAGTGACATTAGGCCAGCAATGATCATGACTTTTATATACTTTTCTGACAACTATTGAAAGAATAAGTCAGGAAATGTGAGACAAAATGGTAACTAACCTAATACCTACTGACTCTGTTGATGTCTATTATTTATTATTACTGTGATTTATGTGGTGAATCATTAGTAGGCTCAATAAATTTATATTCCTATTCCTTCGGGCATTGAATTTAAGGTTGTGTGGGGTTCAGAATAGCTTTTGCAAAATGAAAAATCTTTCTTAGACAACATTATTAAGACAGTATCTTATATGCAGAGTTCATTTGCCAGAGCCACTTGGCTAACCTAATTTGACATTTGTAATGACCCCAAAAAAGCCTGCATAATCATGATATCTCATAGAAAGTAACTGGGAAGGACCTAACATGCTGCCTGCAAAGCCAGCAGGATGCACAGGAAGTGCAGGATATCTGAAGACCAAATAAGAAATATCAATCCTGGGGACCCGAATGGCTCAGTTGGTTAAGCAGCTAACTTTTCGTTTCAGCTCAGGTCATGATCTCCTGGTTGGTGAGATATTCTCTCTCTCTCTCTCTCTCTCTCTCTCTCTCTCTCTCTCTCTCTCTCACTCGCGCACTCTCTCTCTCTCTTTCTCTAGCTCCCTCTTTTTCTCTCTCTCTCTTTCTGCCCCTCTCCTGCTCTATCTTTTTAAATAAATAACTTTTAAAAAAGTAAAGCAACATCAATCCTTGTTCAAACTGGACAAAGTCATACAGTGCTCTGTTTACATGTGCCACAAAGTTTAAAACAGGAAGGAAAGACCACCTTGATGGAGATATGCTCTTTACAGTCATCAAAATAATGTCAAGAATCTTCATAACCATTCAACTGGCAGTGAGGGATCTTGAATGTAGCCAAGCAGACTGCTCAGCATAAAACTGAATTTGTAATAATACTCATAAATGCCCACAAGTAAAATGGAAGCCATTCCTGCAGTGATAAAACCATACAAAATAAAGATAACTTTCACATTCTTTTTTCATAAGAACATGAATAATAAAGATGTTAGGATCATTAGCCATTCTCTTTGTAAGAGATTATAAAGCTCTCACTATTTACATGGCTAAACTAAGGATGGGCTTATATAATATGGCTCCTCCAGATGGAAGACACCCTGTAGAAGAGGTATTTCCAAAACCCCCTTGAGAAGAATTTCACAATCCTAGTAATTAGTGCCACTGTACATATACTAGTGAAATAGTCTAGATATAGAAACTGTTAACAAATGCCCCAGGGTATTCTAGAAGAAGAAGGAAAGGGTGTCAGCCTATCTGGATCAAGTCTTTTCTTCATTTAATTTTGTTAAGAAGAAAAAAAAAGGGGAAAAAAAGAAAGTTTGAGGCAGAACCTAGATATCAATTATATATATCTAGTGGTTATATGTATTACATACATATTATTTTATATATATAATTATATACATATATATACATATATTTATATGTATTACACTGTTTATACTATCAACAAATAATGATGGTAAGTAAGACAGGGGAGATGATTTGTGGGAATGAGGCAATAAAGTAGTATATACATATGTGTGTGTGTGTGTGTGTGTGTGTGTGTGTGTGTGTGTGTATTCCCATTGCATCAATTCTGGATTGTTCTTCTTGGGATCTTTACAAAGTCTGACCATGGCCAAGTATAACAACAAATACATGATGTTATAGTGAATACATGAATATTTCTGAGTTTGTGAGGAGTATTCCCTTAAGGAGTGCCTCACTTAGAAATTATCTTATCCCTTCAATATTCCATTGCTTTATAAAGACCTTACTGTCAACAATTCCAGATCTGTTAATGATGTTATCAATTATATTATATAGTATTTGCAGTTTGTGATATAACTTCATAAATATTATCTCATTTAATACATGCGAGATTGGTCTTACAATTATTTCCAATTAATAGATAAGAACATTGAGGTTCAGAGATGTAAATTATCTTCTCCATTATCATACACCTATGAAAAAGTCAACACTTGAACTCATATCTTCTGAATTGAATTCTCTGACTAGTTTTCTACATCATGTCCTCTGACCAGTGATGAAATAATTGAAAGATCTAAGAGGGATCAATTTAGAAGCAGCCATAGAATATTTCAAAAAATGGATGAAAGCAAGAGATATATAAAATCATAGCTAGGCAACTTGTACTCATTTTTCAGTACAAAACTAGGTTTTAGGCTTCCTGTTGCTACTTTATTTCTACCACATTTTCCTTTCACAAAAGGCAGGTACTGCCAAATTATCATTACCTAATGGGAAAGGCTCTTTTTGTCAGGCCTCTGAGAACAATTTCCAAAATGTCAAGAGGCTTTTGACTCTAAACTCTGGGTTAGCATATGATCATCAATATAAACTTCTGTTTCTTCCCATTGACATCCATCTAATGATGTTGGAACTGAGCTTCACCACAAAATGCCAGCTGTCATGGAGTCCTGCTCATAAATAATGTCCCATAACGAAAAGAACTACACTCAAATTGACAAAGAAGCTTTTGAGGTTATTCTAGAAGACGCGTATTTCCAAAATAACCACAATAACAAGCCTTTACGCTTTGCTCTATCACCAAACTATTGTTAGGTCTTTTTTCTAAAAATAGTACTTTTCTGTCACTTCTGCTACTATGTAGGCTGCTGTGGAGTCTTTTACTCAGTGACCATGACTGCCTGCTCACACGTAAACCTGAAATGGTAAAATTGATGTGGAAAATGTTGAGGTTCAAAGACAATAGCCAAGAAAAAATTCTTGAGACATCTTCAGTGCAAAAAGGGGGCTTTATTAAAGCACAGGGACAGGATCTGTGGGCAGAAAGACCTGTACTGGGGTTAAGACAGGTGAGTGAGTATATACCTTCATGTTGGGAGGGAATTAGGGATAGTGTAAGCCTCAAGCTATTTTGGAAACAAGGTTTCCAGGACCTTGAAGGGTTAGATCCTGTTAGAAAATGGTCATTTGTTACCATTTAGTAAAAACTTAGTCATAAGACCCTTCAGATGTATATCAGGGGCCATGAGCTAGGAGGATGGTTGCCAACATATTTCTTGGCAGGGGTAGAGATAAAAGAACTTCCCACAAAAATATTAAAGTAAACTTTCAGGATCCTGGAGGTTGGGATAATCTTAAAGAAAGATTGCCTCTTGCCCTTAGCAAAGTGTCATCATCAAGGCAGCTGAGCTCCTAGAAGAATGTCACTCTGCCTGTCTCAAGGACTTGTCAATGGGGGCTGTAAGTTGTAAGGAAATTTTTTTGCTTTTGCCTTTGCTTCCCACATCAGAATTGCTTGCTGATGTCACTGACATCATCATATTAAGTGCAGCCCTTTGCTGGGAGTTTTTATGCAAGAAAAACTATCCAACTTATCTTTACAAGCTGATCAAATCATGGTTGATTGTCTCATATCTTAAGTGGAGTGTAGATAAAAGAATCTTGAAGAAAAACTGGTGGAGAAATTGTAATTTTCACAAAGAATGAGCATTAATCACCTGTCCAAAAGGGGATCTTTTGTGGAAAATCATGTGGTTAACCAGAGGGCTGTTGTTTCAACCTTTTCTGAAAGTGTTCACATCAATGTGTTGCCTTCAAACTACAACTGGAGACTTGAAATTGATTTTGATATGAAGACTATAAATCACTGTAAAACATGCCAGGCCACTCAGGATCGCCCATGAAATACACATAGATTTTCATGTAAATTGACCAAGAGAACATAATTTAAAAAATGCTCTATTGATTTGGAAAAATCATTCCAGGGGAAGAAACTTGATTGCATATGACTTCTACCCAAAATAGCTTGAAACAATCTTGGCTCCATCTTGTAAAAGTACAAAATGAATCACAGAACTTTAGAATAAAAGAGATTTTATCATCTCATTCAACCTCCTCATTTTAGGTGGACAGGAAGGAGGTGGGATGACATTTTTGCTTTTTAGGTGCATTCCAAATTTTTAAAATTTTTATTAAGAGAGAGAGAGAGCGCACAAGCTGAGGGTGGGGAGAGAGAGAGAGAGAGAGAGACAGAGTATCCGAAGCAGGGTCTACACTGAGCAGAGAGCCTGGTAAGGGGCTCAAACTCACAAACTGAGAGATTATGACCTGAGTCAAAGTTGGACACTTAACCAACTGAGCCACCCAGGTGCCCCTATGTACCTTTTAAAATATACTTACTTCAAGGTAAGGAAACAAGTACAGTAACCCTCCATGTGTGAGTACCAGTCATACCTTTGAGTTGTTCATCTTTCAAACTTCCTGTTTTTCAAATGAGGAATTCAAACCCAGAGAAGTAGTTTGACCAAGGTTATAGTTATGTTGTGACTAATTCATGTCTCTATGACTGAAATTCCTAATTGTACTCAATCCCAAAACAGGGCTTTTCCCCTTTACCTCACAGTTCTTGCCATTTGTTACACACGGATTGGTCAGATACTTTCATTTCTAATATAAATCTGTATTTATCAACACACACAAACATACCCATATGAATTGAAGGCAGTTGTAATAGGGAAATTTGCCCAGACTGCCACTATTATATCTCTCTATCATCAAGAAAAAATCATTATGAATGAATGGTACAGAAGACTAAGACATCCTGGTCTGGACTGTGGGAACACCCTTGCCAACTAAGTTATCCAAAATGCTTCTCTATGTTCAGCAACAGGAATTAGCTCTACTGATTTACAATGAAACAGCTTCTCAACAGCTGTCTTAACTATCTTCTCCCAGAGCTGGCTGAGAATGTTTAACACAAATCAAAATACATTGTTCTGTTTTTGCTACATCTATTTTCTTATGTTTAACACAGGAAACCAGAAACTATTAAATAAAGTCAAGGTAAATATATTTCATTTTAATTTTCTAGGTTTTATGTTATCTACCACATTCTTTAAATCCAAACAAACTACCCATGCAACATTCAGTCAGCAGCTAAGGAAAGCAAGTGATAGTCAATCCTACTCTGGAATCACCACGTTTTATTCCTCATCTTGCTCTTGCTCCACACTGTCTCAGTTTGGCCCAGTGTCCAATCCACCTCTCACCATTTGCACTCTATGACTTTGTCTGAACCAATTTGGTATCTTTCTTGATGTTAAAAGTATCACTTCTCTCTTAGGCTCCACTTGGTAATAAATGCCTCAACTCACTCTTTTTCGTGCCATTTCTTTGGAACTTAAACCCCTACAAAGAGGAATTTTGGTATATATTATATAAGGTCAAGGCTGCAGACAGGTTACTATGTGGCAATGTGCTGGGAAGTCATTATTGCCTTCCAGGGAAACTTGGCTACCATTGCTATCTGATGATGCTTTTGTATATGCTACAAATTGATGCCTTCTCACTTAGACCAATCAAGAGCTCATCTCATCCAAAAACATGAAGAAATAAATCCTTTTTTTCCTGCCTTTTACATCTGTTGAAAATAACAGAGAAACTTAATGCTCCTTTCATTCTCATCTGATAACCTAGAAGTAGTCTTGAAAATGGATTCCACTGTGCTTATTAAAAGAATTCATCTTGTTAAGGTCCTTGCCA